>NW_021025820.1:104145-127229 GCF_004153795.1 Camellia sinensis
AAAAAAATTCAAGAACCATACTAGTTAATAAGAATTTTATTCAAGAACCATCCCGGGACTAAAAAAAATTGCAATGTCAACACTTTGAAAGTTGTTGAACCTCTTTTAAAATTTTAAAAAAATAAAATAAAATAAAATAACTTTTGTTACTAAATAAAAAATTCAGCATCTCACCAAAAAAGAAAAAATAAGAAAGAAAGATGCGTAAATTATCAAAAGAAGAATATATCAAAATAGTCCTTAAACTAATCTAGCGAATGACCTGTGCCTAAAGGCACTCCCCAACCAAAATGAAGCGTAAATTATCAACATCTGATATTCCTTAAACTCATTGTTAGCCTCACACTCCATTTTTAAACCTCAAACAGTCCTCAAAGATTTAATTTTCTCAAGAAAATCAAATTAAGGATATTAATGCAACAAAGTTCACTCTAAATATTCATCCAAAAAAAAGTTCACTCTAAATGGTTAACAAAAAAGTGAAAAACAAAGAATAAAAAAAATAAATAAAAGAAAAGAAAAGCAAGCAGACATACAAATCTAAATAAAGGAGCTCTCATATGATCTAAACAACAATGCTAGGAATACAGATGTTTAAAAACAAACCCAAAATAGAATTGTAAACATACACTAAATCAAAATCAAATTAGAAAACAAAGGCACATAAGGATCTCATCACAGCTTGAGTTGAAAATAGAAATGTTTTTAGAGATCTGTTAGTTGGCATAATGGGAAAAGGAAAAAAAACCAAAAAAGGAAAAGCTCATTATGTAATGAAAGAGGCACAAAAATAGTGAAAGCAAAACTTAGAAAACCTAGACAACAAAAATTAGACTTTGATGAGGTGGTGGGTAGGAGGAAGGGGCAAAGGTGAGGAGGAGTTGAGAGATATCTAGAATCTGAGATGGGTGAAGTGTTAAAAAATAGACTATTGGATTAAATTAATCTAGACCATCCAAATTGCCACATAGGACAAATACATTTTCAAAATTAGTGTCAGAAATGGACCGTGGATGAAAGGGAGAAGCAATCCTAGCCATTGGATAAAATACTACCCTTCCTTGTTATATAGAATTTTCTCTAAAACTAAATATTTGGTTTTTTTCAAATTTATTCCCCCACCACATTGCCACCAGCTTCTTTGTCTTTCCCTCCCCTACCACACACCCTTTCTGCCTCACCAACAACTTACCAAACCCATAAAGATAGAAATTCAATAAAACCAAAGTAAACCAACTAATGTGCTAAAGAAATTTAAAAGTGCATCAACTAATAAAAAACCAAAAACATCAAAATCAACAATCGACAAAAATAATGATTCATTAAGTATAATATGAAAAGTAGATGTCAATGAATACTTTCAATTATTTGGATGATCTCATAAAAGCATAATCAGAATTAGTTCAGTTATTTCTTGCAGAATAACGCAAAAGATCATCTAGAGGGGATTTCATTGTAGATCATCAATTATTTACAATAGCTTTTGAATGTGAAAATGTGCAGGAAATATTGTGAAGTAGGCTTGGGAATTATTGACCGAAATAACAAAAAGTGTAGTTGGGAAATAAACAACAGTACAGGAGTTACTAAAATGATTATGAATCACTTCGACCATATGTGTCCTCTTCTTGTTATAATGCTTTTAAAATTACATGAACCTCAAATATACAAACAGATTTCACGAGTATTCAAATGATAAAAAATAAAAAATAAAAATACATAGGAAAAAAATAATGAATCATATAAAAAATATTTTTACAAATAGTGATTATATTAGAAACCTCAAAAATTGTTAATCAAAAAGAAATCAAATTTCAGAAATAGATTTAGAAAAAATCTAAAAAATCATGAATCACATAAAAAATATTCTTTCAAATAGTGATTATATTATAAACACAAAAAATTGTTAATCTTTAAGTAAGAAGAAATCAAATTTCAGAAATTGATTTAGAAAAAATCCATACCAAATTGGCAAATTGTTAATCTTTAACTTATGAATTCTATAATTCTGTTAAGGGCCTATTTGTTGAAATAGAAAAAGGAAATGTGCTTTAGATTTAATTCAGACAAAATGTTTAAAAAAAAAAACATATAATATAGTTGATTTCTTGCCCCCTCTACCCCACTCGCCCTAATTTGATTTTAATAAACCCAAATAATGATAATTGTAAGAAGGAAAAAAATAAAAAAACTAGACTTATACAAATTTCCTACACAACGAACCAAAGAAATAATTACAAAATAACAATAATCAAATCAAAGCCCAGGTTTCCATACTTGCCACATCTCTACCTTGTTTCGATATGACAGGTCTTAAGGAAGTCCACAATGCTTCAAACACAATGTTTCAATCACAATGACAGGTCTTAAGGAAGTCCACAATGCTTCAAACACAATGTTTCAATCACAAACTGTAAACATCAATAAAGCAATTAAATTGGACAAACATGTTGTCAATATTATTGAAACAAAAGATAATTAAAACATGCTGGAAATTAAAGATTATTGAAACAAAAGATATCCAAAAATTAGAGTAAATATTATTGAAACATTATTGAAATACTCAAGAAAAATCAAAGCCCAGGTTTCCATTTTCCCCATTGTTTGCTCACCTAAACAGTATTTCTACCAGATTCTTCTTTAGTGGAATAAAACAATAATTAATGATTTGTTGGTTGTGTAATTAATGACATTTAATAGCATGTTATTTGTAGAGGTTATTTGTAAATGAAATTTGAATATTACCAATGTTACCAATTTTACAAACTAATAAATCTTACCAATTTTTTTCATGAATAGGTGTTTTATGCAATAAACAAAACTCAAAATCTGAAATAGTACCACTTTAATAACGTAATACTTTTAATTTCATCTGAAGATCTAACTAAAGATTCCAATTTAGCGCCTTAAATAATATATTTAAAAAATAATAACGAAGATTAATTCATGAATCCTATTAATAATATGTAAAGCATTTAAGATAATTAACCTTACAATTTCATTCCATCCCACGTCATTGCTTTAAGATAAGCATTTATGTACATCATATTGGTAATTTTCTGGACTCTATAACATGTACTAAGAAAAAACCAATGAAAATTTTACATTGGATTAACTACACTGCCTAAAGAACTCAGTCCAGTGCCTGAACCCTATTAATAATAAAATGATTAATAATCTCATGAATTAGTGAAGGATTCGTTATCTAATCAAATTCATGACATAACCATTTATTATGTATTCATTGAATTTTATTTTATTTTATTTTGTTTTATATTTGAAATTATGATCCCCAATCTCTCTCAATATTCGCTAATTTCGTTAGATTGAATCCGGTTAATAAAATTTGTAATCAAACATAGGATTGTGAGTCCATGAACTAACAATCTCAATCTTATACTATAATACTACTAATCAAACATGCCCTAAGTGTCACATCGATAAGTAAACAAAATAGATTACTCTATCAACCTATTAAGTTAACTCCTATTTATTTTGGTTAAATTTGTTGCCGAATAGGAAAATTAGCTAAAAAGCCAAAAAATAACACAAAAAATCAATGCATTCTCTCTATTTATTTTATATAAGTCTTTTTGTAAATAATTAAAAAGCCACAAAAATAAAACAAAATAAAATAAAATAAACAATTTCCAAGCAAACCCTTGGATGAGAGAAAAGAAACAATATCATAAAAACAAAATTTTCTAAGTGACGGTGTTTTTTATTTTTTCTCCAAAATTCAAAATTAGGGTTTTAGAAGAAACCAATGTCTCCCCTATTCACTAATCCAAACAGATGATATGAACTAAGAGAAACACTTTTCCTTTGTTTCTGACTTTACGTGTAAGATTCTATGCAAAGTTTTTTTGGCCTAATTGAAAAAAACCATGGATCCATCCTTGTACATCCGTAAAATACACACAAATGCATATATATATATATATAAAAGTCCCCATTGTATAGATAAACATTATTGAATCAAAGCCCAAGTTCCATTTTCCCCAAAGATGAGTTTGCTCACCTGAAAAATCAAAACACCCTTGCGCAGTGGCTCCATTCGTCAATATTGAAGCGGGTTTGGGGCTGCCATTGTTGATGATGATTGGGATGGCAGAGGGAGGGAGGGACGGAGGGAAGAAGAGAGGAGATGAAGAGAGTAATAGGGGGTTTAGGGTTCGGTCGCCGCCAAGGGTTAGGCTCCGACAGGGAAGCACTGGAATGGGCTCCGATGGAGAGAGAGAGAGAGAGAGAGAGAGAGGGACTGTCTCTACTTCATAAGGAAAAATCGGAGAAGTTGATAATGGGAGGAAAGAGAGCTCACAAGAAATTGGAATTGTTCAATTGGGAGGAAGAAGTTGATCTTCCCTGAAAGAGAAATTGGATGGGCATGCATTACTTCCACTTAGAACCTCCAAGCCTGATAACCTCTTCCGTATTAGGCAGCCTATCTTTCGCAGAATCCTCTTTCTGACTGCTCAAGTCTCCGTACAAGTCTCTAAGCTTTGCCAGATTGCTAGATGCAGAAGTCTTTTCTTTGTTGTCATCTCTATGTGCACTTGGATGATGATTGGGATGGCAGAGGGAGGGAGGGACGGAGGGAAGAAGAGAGGAGATGAAGAGAGTAATAGGGGGTTTAGGGTTCGGTCGCCGCCAAGGGTTAGGCTCCGACAGGGAAGCACTGGAATGGGCTCCGATGGAGAGAGAGAGAGAGAGAGAGAGAGAGAGAGAGAGAGAGAGACGTGTGTTCAAATTTTGAAACCAGAAAGAGATGAGAGGGGTGTGGGTGAGGGAGAGAATGAGAGGGTGATTACATTTTGGATTCAATTTTCAGCCTTTGATTGAATCAATCCAATGGCCTATATTTTGACAAGGGACAAAAATCCAAATAGGAGTGAGACATTTTCAACTATTAGATTGAATCAATTTAATGGTGCATATTTTGACATATACACAAAAGTCCCATCAGGATTCAAAAACCCTTCTCCCTTATTATATAGATATATATATATATATATTTAAAAAAAATCAATTTACCCTTTAAATTTTGTCATGATGATCAATTATACCTCCATATTTAAAATAATTTTAATTTTATCTTCAAAATTTTTAAAATCGTATCAATTTGTCAGACCCGTCACATTTAAATAAAAAAATTAATTACATTTTGACCCAAATTTCAAATTATAGATTCAAACTCACTCCATCTTCCTCTCTCTCATCATTTCTTGAATTATCCAAATCCCTTGCCACCCTTCTTCTCCCTCATATGCTGTCATAAGATTTTGCTGAAACGAGATTTGATGAGATTTGGGAAGAGTGGAAAATTGCCTCTGATGTTCATTAAGCCTCGTGAGATTCTAGAGCGAATCAGGAAGGTAACTTATCGTTTGGCCTTATAGCCTAAGCTTTCTGGGGTTTATCATGTATTTCACATTTATATACTTCAAACGTATGAGCCCGATTGTCACGACCCAAACCCGCTCCTATAGGTTTAGTATTGTAACCGGCCAATAATCTTGGGATTATCGAAGGTCTCTGAATAGATTAACAAAATAAGGGGCTAGCGGAAGCAATTATTCAAGTAAATAATGTCCATAGAGCTGTACAGACATATATGAGATAGAAAATTTAAAATTTATATTCACATATATGTGACGTCATAAATATATACATAAGCCTTACGTCACCCAAAAATAGATAAAACAAAGCGGGGCTTAGCCCTTTATACATTCCGAACAAAAGTCTTGTTCCAAAAGAAAGGAAAAGATAAAACAGACACCACATGCACTTGAATTTTACGTTTGAAACACTTGGGAACCTCTTCGGAAGGCACTATGGTTAGCTTGACAAAACAGAATTCCAGGCAATAACTTAAGCATGGTCCCGCACTTGATCACCTACATACATAAATAATACAATGAGCTAGCGCCTAGTAAATAACAACAAAGTAAAGGGTTTATAACTGATGTCCAGAACAGATTCAAAAATCATATTACAGATTAGAATAGATTCAGATTCACATGCTCATACAGATTTCATAAACGGTTATATATGGTACATCCATTAATTAACAGGTCAGATTGGTCATAATGACCCACATACTTAGTCAGTACCGACGACCATAAAGGTCAACATTTTTGTGCACATATAGCCATGGTATTGTTATCTCCAAGCGAGGGCCACGTGAACATAGGTCTCGGTATTGTTACCCCCGGGCAAAGGCCACATAAACATAGACCACAATATTGTTACCGTCGGACGAGGGCCACATGAGCATAAGAATGCCACAAATACATTTAAGAAAACTAGACATTCATTCATGATTCACAAAATAGCATTTCAAAAAATTGATTATATCATTTCAGTCAGAAAATACTCATAATCAAATATAGCTTTACAGAATTCTTACTCACAGATAGATCACTTGGACAGAATAGATCGATCAGACGGGTGCTAACACGTGACCTATACAAACGCGTGGCAGATACATAGCTTTTAAATGGTTTTTATGATTTTCCCTTCTTTTGGAGTAAATTATAATATCATTAACAAATACAACAACAAATTCATTAAGGAATTGTTCGAACACCCTATTCATTAAGTCCATGAAAGCTGCAAGCACATTAGTTACCCCAAACAGCATTACCAGAAATTCATAGTGCCCATATCTAGTCCAAAATGCAATTTTCTTTATGTCTTCTACGTTAACTTTCAATTGGTGATACCCGGATCTAGGATCTATCTTTGAAAACACTTGGACTATCTGAAGTTGGTCAAATAAATAATCTATTTGGGGTAATGGATATTTGTTCTTGACAGTTACTTTGTTTAATTCTCGATAATCAATACATAACCTCAAAGACCCATCTTTCTTCTTAACAAATAACCTGGGGCAGCACAAGGAGAAGTGCTCGGGCGAATGAACTTCTTCTCTGACAGTTCCTGTAGTTGAATTTTCATTTCTTTCAATTCAGAAGTTGACATTGTATAAGGGGTTTTAGAAATTGGCTGGGTTTCAGGTACTACATCAATAGTAAACTCAATTTCCCTATCAATTAGAGCCCTAGGTAGTTCATTTGGGAAGACATTAGAGAATTCACAGACTACAGGAATAGTTTCCACATTAGGACTATCAAAAGTCACATTTAAAACACTGCATAAATAACCCCTACATCCCTTTCTAAGCAATTTAACGGCTTTCACAGTAGAAATCATATACATAGGTGAAACTATCCCATTCCCAACAAACACAAATTCAGACAAGCCAGGTGGTCAGAAGACAACAGATTTATTCATACAATCAATAGTTATATGATACTTAGTCAACCAATTAATACCCAATATACAATCACAATGAGCAATGTCTAATGGCAGCAAATCAACATATAATAACACATCCCCAATCATGATGTCATACGCAGGACACACATAAGCACACGCTATAGAACCCCCAGAACGTGTAGATACAGATAACAAATAATTCATAGGTTCTAGTGGTCTAGTTAATTTTTGAGAAAAAACATACGACACAAATGAATGTGTAGAAGCAGAATCTATTAATACATATGCATTTTGAGCACAAATAGGGAGTATACCTGACACCACAAATTCAGTATTTTGGACATCTCTCGGTACAAGCGCAAAAACTTGACCTTGCCTTAGGGTTTCTTTCCCAGCAATGGTTCTCACATTTGATCTCAATACAGGAGTAGATTCAGTTGAACTTGCCGCAGGACAGTTGACATTTTTAGCTATGAGCGGACAGTCTTTTACTATGTGGCCAGTTTTACCGCATCGAAAACAAGCACTCGAGACTCAGTAACAGATACCTTTGTGTTTCCTACCACATTCTGGACAAGCAAGTACGGAACCACTTCCTTGGTGAACTAGGTTAACGGAAACCCATTCACACATGGATTCAATTTGAACATAGGTTTTATACTTATCGCATTGAAAAGTATCATTTTGAGAGAAAAAAAAAGAGGGTAAATACCGTGGTGAATTTGGTTGGAGGGTGTGGTCGTGGTTATTTATATTGGCCTTTGTGTCCTTGGTAAAAGTTTAGAAACCCACGCGGTTAGGTGTTGATCCTACCAATTAGTATTAGTAAAATGGTTTTTGGTAGTGCCTGTATAGCCTACTTGCAGATACATACCTAGAGATTCTCAGTGTGTGTATTTACTACCATGTTTTCTATTTTGGAAGCAACAGTTATTTAAATGTGATATAAACATGGCATTACATTGTTTGAAATAGAAAAATGCATGTTTTGGTAATGGCATTCATGTGCATTCATCATATGACTTTGTTAAGCGTCATACAAATCATTAAACTCATCTCTACTGAATTTTAGCTCACCCTATGTAGAAACTAACTTTCAGGTGCTGATAAATTGTCTCCACCAAGGGGTTAGCTTGGGAGGACTGTAGAGCTGAAGGTTTGTTTCATTTTTGTTTGTAAATGTATTTTGTACAAGCCTAAGGCTTTTCTTGTATTGAGTTTTGACCCATCTTTGTTGTAACTAAGTATTATCTTGGAAACTTGTAATTATTTCTATTGTTCATATGTATCGGTCACATGCTATAGATTCATTATCTAGGAGTGGTGAATGTATTAATACATGTGGTGTCTTTGTAATGGTCAAATCATATAAATGAATGAACAATAGTTTCAGAAATGGTAATGGTATTTGAAAGATTAATGTTAGTAAGCTTCCGCATATCTGTTAAGAGTTGTGAGGACTGTTATCATTATTTTCGGGGCATTACAAAAGTTATACAAAAAAATTATAAATTTATTTTCACTTTACATTTTACATGTTTTTTCTTAAAAGGTGAATAAAAAAAAATTCAAACATATTAATTTTTTTTATCTCATATTTTAATTTAAAAATTACTAAAAAAAATCACATCCCAACAAGTCCATAATGCTAGGATAAATACATTTGTGCTTGGTGCAATTTGTAGGCTCAGTTTCTCAACAAGGTTTTCCCATAAACTTCCAACTCAATTTGACATCATTTTTAAAATATATTTTACATTATTATTTTTCCTTTATTTCATGTTTTTCTTCCCTTTTTTGGATCTGTGCTCTCTCACAAATAAGTTCATGTGTTAAAACTCAAAATCATAAATGTTGGTTATGTTTTTCATATTTTGCAAAGCAAAACTAATAAAAACTACACAAAATTTGTATTTTTATATTGTTTTCATTTTTGTGCTAAAATGGTTTTCAACAACTTGAAAATAAATTTTGAATATTTCTTAAAAAAATAATTGTTTAAAAAATGTCAAAAAGAAAAATTTAAAAAATTGTGCATCAAAACAAATTGGTATATATATATAGGTGTGATGTCTAAGTTTGAGTCTTAGTTGTTTACTAGATGTAACTTCCATGTCCCGTATTCTCCACCTACTAATTGTACAAGAAAATAAATAAAGGTGAAAAAGAGAAGAAAGTTAATATTTTGTACAATGAACCAAATAAATATTGTGTACAACGTGCAAACTTAGCAGATAGAGGAGACATCACAACACAGATAATTTCAATCTTGATTGTAGGTTTTTGATGAGTAAATTAGTGTACTTTTTTTAAACGTAACACTTTAATGTAATACATTAAAAAATTTCTTAGTGTACTTTTCGCAAAGGTAATAACATATATAACATTCTAAAAAAACTCCTTAGTGTATTTTTCTTAAACGTAACACTTCAATCAATGTAACACTCCAATGAAACACTAGAAAACCATACTAATAGAAATATAGATTTTCATACTCGACAACCAACACTTCAGCCACCAATTTCTCTATAAAAGAATATTCCACACCTTACCTTTCTATTCTCATCCCAAAAGCGAATGAAAAAATTAAAAAAAAAATGAATCATAAAAGGATATTCACTTAACTCAAATGACACCAAATCAAATAAGAGTAAAGCGCCAATAAATCTCAAATAGTGAGCTTATGAACTGTTTAACCCTCTTTTTTTTCTTTTTTTTTTTTTCTCTCTCTTTTCCTTATGGAAATGTCTCATTCTAGTATGAACTACATGAAGGGTCAAGCATAAATGCACGTGTGTTATGTGTTGAGGGACAAATATAGGTTTTTTTCATAATGTTCAAATTACTAAACGTAACACTTCCAAAAAAAAAAAAAACCTCCTCAGTGTATTTTTCCTAAACGTAATACTTCAATGAACACTTCAAAAACGTAACACTCTAATCTAACATACTAAAAAACTCCTTAGTGCACTTTTCTCAAACGTAGCAACGTAAAATTCTAAAAATATTTCTTAGTGCATTTTTCTTAAACGTAACATTCCAATCAATGTAACATACAAAAATTCTTTAGTGTACTTTTTCTAAATATAGCACTTTGATGTAACACTTCAAAGTAACACTAGAAAACACACTAACAGAAATGTAGATTTTCACGCTCGATAACCAACATTTCAGTCATCAATCCCCCCAAAAAGAATCTTCTACACCTCACATTTTCGTTCCCATCCCAAAAACAAATAAGAAGATTGAAAGATTGAATCACAAAAGGACATTCACTTAACTTAAATGGAACTAAATCAAATAAATATAACTTTCCAAAACAAAAAAGAACTAATTGGTTTATAAGAAAACTCTTACGACTAAATGGATCAACATTCCTCCATATAAGATTTATGGGTAAATTTTGCATTTTGTTATGAGGTTAACATGTAATACTTATGTAATGGAACTCTAATGAATGAAAGAATGTGGTTAGTTTATATGTAAATGTATGTCTTATTAGATGAGTTTATTGTTGTTATTTTGAGGGCGTTACAACTCTTGCAATAAAATAAATTTCAAAATTTTAATTTTATCAAATTAAATCCTAATTTTTTTAATTTATTTTCAATCTAAGTCATTTGATTATTTTCATCAAGTAAACTTGACGTTAAAAATATAATATTTTAATCATTAAATTCAAAGAAAAAGAGTATTTTAGGCATTTTATGTACACTTACATTGAGTTTAATGATTAAAATATTTTTTTTGGGTCAATTTTTACTTAACAAAAAATAGGCATATGGTTTAGATTGAAAATAAATAAATAAAAAATTAGTATTTAATTAAATCAAGTTTTATAAATAGACAAAATAAAAAATCAAGATTTATTTTGTTACAAATGTCAAACTCTAGAGTTTCTTTCGTAATTTTTCTTAAAAACTAAGGTAATTATTGGGGACTTTTCATGTAAAAAATTATGTCCAAATTAATTAAATAGAAATATGGAGGAAGAATAGAGGAATAATTCTATTTTCATACACCAAGTTCCATCCTTAATGAAATTTTTTCTTCATACAATTTTGTCTTAAAATAAAAATACAATAATACCCTTATCGTCTTTCACCCAAACCTTAATTTCAAAACACCACAACCATCCTCCATTGCTAGCACTGTCTCTCTCCTCTGCTACCTCCTTCTATCGCTTCTTTTCTTTCTCTCTCTGCTTGTGAACCTTTCACCATTAAATATACACTCCCATAAGCCCCTGCCGCAACCACTCACGTTTGAGGTTGACTATGGAGGTCTAGAATGAAAGGGAATGAGTTGGGAATGGTAGCAGTGACGGTGATAAAGACTGAGAGTAGTGGCAACAACAACAAAGGAGTGGTGGGTGAATGGAACAAAAATTAGGTTATATCTAGTTTGGTTTTAAAACATGTTTTCAGATTTATTTTTTTTTAGAAAAAAAAACTAAAAACGAATTTAATAAAAATAATAATACATAAAAAAACATTCATTATTTTGATATGATATTATCTTTTTAGGGGTGGAGAATTTAAAATTTTAAAAATATTTTTTCAGTACTTATTTTTCTTAAACTAGTTTATTTTGTAAAAAAAATATACAAAATTGATTGAGAAATTTAAACCAAACATGATCTTAGGATTTTAAAACTGAAGATGATGTCATTATTTTAATAAAGAGATGTGTGTTGAAAATTTTTAATTTTTTATATAATACTAAGAATGTAATTATTACATATATGCATGAGGAGAAAAAAATGTGGGAAAAGCTATGTTTGGTGTTAAAATTTTAAAAATATTTTTTCAGTACTTATTTTTCTTAAACTAGTTTATTTTGTAAAAAAAATATACAAAATTGATTGAGAAATTTAAACCAAACATGATCTTAGGATTTTAAAACTGAAGATGATGTCATTATTTTAATAAAGAAATGTGTGTTGAAAATTTTTAATTTTTTATATAATACTAAGAATGTAATTATTAAATATATGCATGAGGAGAAAAAAATGTGGGAAAAGCTATGTTTGGTGAAACTTTCAAATCATGATTCCACCTATTTATTTGAGTGTCATGTTTGGATACAAATTTTAAAAATTAATTCCACACCATATTGGAAAACTCATTTCATGTGGGATTTGAATTTTGAAATTTGACTTACCCAGACGTCTGACCGATCGTCTGGTTGGTTGAACGGAACAGTGCAATTATTATTATTATTATTATTATTATTATTATTATTATTATTTATTTATTTTTTGCAATTAGCACCTGTTATTTTTTATATATTAAATAAAACAATTATGATTTTTTTTGAATTTTTTTATGAGTTTTAAATATAATTTTGAGTTGTGTGTTTGGTTATAAGTTGTAAGTTTTTTAATCAAATATCATATGTCACATCAAAAATTTTAAACTCAATTTAAAATTCTTTTTAAAACTCATAACCAAACAAATTTTTTACACTCAAATCATCATTTCAAAACTCACAAACTTAAAATATAATTCTATTATTAAATCATAATTCTAAAATTCTACAAAACGCAAAAATTATTCAGAATGGAGAGATTTTAACAACTTGCATTCCATGATTTGGAGCCATGATTGGAAAAAGACAAAAGAGCAGAACTTGAGAACATGTTTCATCATTTGATATGTGACAGTCCACAACACTCGCAGGCCATGTTTGGCTAGGGGATTAAGAATATGATGTGATTGAGTGAGTGACTATTAGTGTGATGGTATTAAATTAGATACATAAGATAAAAAAATATTATTTGTCTATTATCGAATTAGTAATACTATAAATAGTATTTGTGGAGATATATTTTCTGAGTACCAACACGTGGCAAGGTGACGCCGACGTGTCAACCGAGGTGCCACGTGTCCTGGTCGTTATGCCTAGGTCATCTCGGTTAGGCCGAGGTTATCTTCAATGATATCGGAATCCGAGATAAACGGATAAGGGATAAGGGACAAGAGTCCTAGAATAAAGAGGAGACTTAACCAAGATAAGGATAAAGCTCTTAGGGAGTTTATCTTTATCTCTTGAGGAGTCCAAAGTAAGTACTAACCAGGAATCCATAGAAGTCAGGCTTCTATTGGGATTAGAATTGAGGTAACTATAAAAGAAAGGCACCCCCATGGATCTAAGGTACCCAATTTATATTCTGTCTAGTGAGTTAAGCGCTATTGATTATCTTTGAGAGATATATTGACTTGATCGTCAGAGTGCCCCCGGGTGGACGAACCACCGTCGGAATCTTCTCTTTCTGTTACAGGCTAGCCAGGTGTCATCTATTCTGCCAGTGTTCTCCAGCTGAATACTGAGTTGGGCAGTGCGATCGGAAAATCACTCACACAATTTGGCGCCGTCTGTGGGAAAGAAAGTAGAATAGATGGCTAGTAACGGACAGAAGGAAAAGATTGGGGACGATACTCCTACTAGGAGTGGGAGACCTATTGACCTTGATAGCGAAGGAGACAGGTCCAACGCAGAAACTCATGAACAAGCTCACGGAATAAAAGATGTCAGCCAGACTGGCGACGTACCAAAGAAACCTGATCAAAGTAGGTACTACAACGAGGACGACCTCCAGGTTTGGAAGGATAGGTACCTACGGAGGGACGAAGAGGTAAAAGAGATGGCAAACAAATTGGCAGACCTGCAGTCGGTCGTCAATTTCATGATGTAAAATAACGTCATGCAGCCACCGTTCCCGCTGCAGGACATGCCGATTCCAGCGGCCAACACCCAGAAGAGAGGGCAGAAAACAATCCTCATAGCCCCTCAGCACAACGGGAGCGAACGATACTCTCACCGACCTTCCAGGGAAGTCGGACTAAGAGAGTAAAGAAGAGAAGAATCACGGAGGACACATCGCACAAAGGAGACAGACCCCAAAGGACATTGGAATGTTCAGGGACAGGCACTGTGCTTCGACACAACTCATGGAGAAGGGTCGAAAAGGACTCACCACGAAGATGAAAGTAGCGCACCAAAAAGATTGAAAGCAGGAGACAGCCGAGCTCCTGGACGGACGAATGAGGACTTAAGAGATTGCCTTAAGAGGAAGCAACAGAATGCCAACGCCGAGGTAACCTCCCCAGATAAGCCAAGGACACCATTCTCGGTGGAATTAGACAAGTTTGAGGCATCGAAGAGATTCAGTATGCCGAGGTTTCAAATATACGATGGTAAGTCAGACCCCAACTTCCACGTTGGACTATATTTGAACTCAATGGCATTATATAGTGGGAAAGAGCCATTGCTCTACAAAGTGTTCCCCTCATCTTTCGGGGAGATTGTATTAGATTAGTTCCACAAATTACCGAAGGGAAGCATGAAGACTTGGAAAGGCCTGGCCGAGATGTTTGTGGCCAGATTCGTGACAAACAAGCTGCAGCCATTAAGGGTGGACGCATTGATGGCTCTAAAGATCAGCAAGGATGAAGGCCTCAGGGCCTATGCAAAAAGATACTATGAGGTGTTCAATCGAATACCCGAATGTAATCAAGAGGTGGCGGTCGTATCTTTCAAGAACGGTCTAAAAGATTGCCCACTACGAAAGTCTTTGGCAAAGACATTGCCAAAAAGTATGGAAGAGCTCATGGCGAGAATCGAGAAGTATGCCAGAGCCGAAGAAGACACGTCGGGGGCTAAGGAGATAAAACAAGAAAAGGGAAACGGCTTGCCGAAGCGAGGCCGAGGTAACAATGGATCGGGCAAACAAGAAGCAAAACTGAGGGCCACACAGGCAGTAACAACTGTGTTCCGAATCCAAATTCACAAAGTCCTGGATCAAATTCGGAACCAGTCCTATTTCAGAACGCCAGAGAAGACTCCAGGAGAGTTCATGGGAAGAAACATTGGCAAGCAATGTGCCTACCACAATGAAAATGGGCATACAACTCAAGGTTGTAGAGCCCTGAAAGCACATTTGGAAGACCTTGTGAGACAAGGACATCTGAGAGACCTTGTCGATGAGACCAGAATAAGGGAAGAACATGCAAGGTTACCTCAGGCACCAGCGGCCCCACCTCCCCAGCACAGCAGCCGCAGGCGGGAGGACCTCGGGTAATCAACGTAATCCACTTGAAGGTTAACGAAAACGAAATCCGAGGAGAGACCCAGAAGGTAAAACACCTACAACATGTCTACCAAGTCGGAGAGAAAAGCCATCGGGCAGAAGAGTGCCAGGGACCAATGATAACCTTTACTGAAGCCGACCTAGAGATGGTCCAGCATCTGTATAATGATGCCTTGGTAGTGTCCCTCCAGGTTGGGGAGTGCCAAGTGAAACGCATCCTGATTGACCAAGGCAGCTCTTGTGACATCATGTACGTCCGATGTTACAAGGAGCTCGGCCTTCACCTAGATGATATGGAACATCCAATGGCCCAATGGTTGGGTTTAATGGAACGCCGACATGGCCACTGGGAACAGTAAGCTTGGAGGTGCAGGCTGGCACCAGGAAGATCAAGACAGAATTCACCATCATCGAAACACCTTCTCCTTACAACATCATCTTGGGAAGGCCATGGTTGCATGCAATGGGGAAGTTCCCTCAACATTGCATCAACTATTGCGATTCCCAACAGAGCATGGGATAGAGGAAGTCAGAGGCGATCAGCTGCAGGTGAAGAATTGCTCCATGGCAGCAATGAAATCTACCTGCAGCATACGAGAGCTAGAAAAGGCAGAAATTGAAGATAAGGATGTGGAAGTCCTAGAAGACGTCGGCAAGGAGCTAGCCGAGAAGAGCGAAGAGGCGCTAAAGAAAATCCTCGTCCAGGGTGGGGATGAAGAATGCTTCTTTCTTCTCAGCTCGGGCTTAGCCGAAGAAGAGGAAAAAGAGTTAGAAGCTTTTTTGAGAACAAATATTGAGGTGTTCGTTTGGACACCTTACGAAATGCCAGGCATCGACCCTGAGGTCACTTGCCATAACCTGAACATCGATAGGTCAGCCAAACCTATAATTCAACGAGCGAGAAGACCGACGTTGGCACACATCGAAGCAGTAGAGGAAGAAGTAGACAGACTTCTGGAGGCCAGGGCCATTAGAGAAGTTCACTACCCGACATGGCTATCCAACACAGTGGTGGTAAAGAAGAAGAACAGTAAATGAAGGGTCTGCGTAGACTTTACCAGCCTCAACAAAGCCTGTCCCAAAGACAGCTTTCCTCTACCCAAGATTGACCAGCTAGTAGATGCCACTTCAAGGCATGGAAAAATGAGCTTCCTAGATGCCTACAGGGGATACCACCAGATAGCCATGTACCCCTCAGACGAAGAGAAGATCGCGTTCATCACCCTAAAAGGCCTGTACTGTTGCAGAGTAATGCCTTTCGGGTTGAAAAATACAGGAGCAACTTACCAAAGGCTGGTAACCAAAATGTTCAAACACCTGATTGGCCGAACAGTAGAAGTCTACATCGACGACATGGTCGTTAAGACCAAGGAGCCTGAGGGTCATCTTGCCGATCTAAAAGCAGTCTTTGAAATCCTTAAAATATATCGGCTCCGACTCAATGCATCAAAGTGTGCATTTGGAGTTAGATCTAGTAAGTTTCTAGGATACCTGGTAACCAGAAGAAGGGGCATCGAGGCCAGCCCAGATCAGATCAAGGCCTTCCTAGAGTTGAAGAGCCCGACGTCGGCAAAACAGGTTCAGATGCTAACTGGAAGGGCCACAACCCTGAACAGATTCATCAGCAGAAGCTTAGATAAGTGCAAACCTTTCTTCAACTTGGTGAAAAGAGCCACAGACTTCCTGTGGACCGAAGAATGCGAAGCCGCTTTGACTGACCTGAAGAAGTACTTGACCACAGCTCCAGTTCTTTCAAATCCAAAACCTGGGGATGAGCTGTTCCTGTACTTAGCCGTTTCAGAACATGCGATAAGTGCAGTACTAATCCGAGAAGAAAAATGGGAGCAAAGGGCTATTTACAATGTAAGCAAAACCCTAGCCGATGTAGAAACAAGGTATCTACCCTTAGAAAAATTGGCACTAGCTTTAGTAATGGCTTCAAAGAAGCTGAACCATTACTTCCAGGCCCATAAAATTGTGGTGCTAACAGAGCACCCCCTAAAGTCCTTACTGCAACAAGGAGACCTGACAGGAAGAATAGCCAGGTGGGCAGTCACCCTAGGCCAGTATGACTTGGAGTACAAGCCAAGAACAACAATTAAAGGCCAGGTTCTGGCCGACTTCGTGGCCGAGTTCATGCCAGAATCCATCAAACATTGGGCTCCGTTAAGCCAGGATGAACGATGTCCAACCAAGCAAGGAAAAGCTCAGTCAAAGGCGAAAGAACAAAGAAAAAAGGAAAAACTCAGACCCTACAGCATTTACATCGGCGACTCCTTTCGACTGTTCGTTGATGGGAGTTCAAACCGACAGGGAGTGGGGGCAGGAGTAGTGCTTATATCCCCAGATGGGCAGGTATTAGAATAATCAATTCGTTTGGTTGTTCAAGGCCTCAAACAATGAAGCAGAGTATGAAGCACTCATTGCAGGACTAAAGCTGGCAGCAGTAGTGCAAGCAGATGAGGTAATAGTTTTTTGTGATTCACAACTAATAGTTAACCAAACAACATGTGAGTTTGCAGCCCGAGATGAACGAATGTCGGCCTACGCAAAGGAGGTCATCAGGTTGTCAGCCTTGTTTCAGAACTGCCGACTACTTCAGGTAAGCCGAGATGATTACAGCCACGCTGATGTATTGGCCAACCTAGCTAGTGCAGTACAACCTAGAAAAGCAAGGACAATAATGATTGACTACTTGTCGGGCCCGAGCGTCAAGCCACTATCCACAGAGCATGAAGTAATATGCGTAGACATGCGACCAGCTGGATGGACGCAATTGTTGCATTCCTGAAAGAGGGAAAACTGCCAAACGACCACAAGGAGGCACACAAGATCAGATTGAAGTCGGCAAGATTCTGTCTAACAGCAGAGGGACACCTCTACAGAAGATCCTTTATTGGACCCCTTTGAAGGTGCGTACACCCTTTGCAGGTTAAAGATTTTTTATATGAAATCCATGAAAGAATTTGTGGAAGCCACGCTGGGGGCAGATCACTAGCTCACAGGGCCATTACCTAGGGGTATTGGTGGCCTTACATGCAAAAAGATGCAGAAGCCTACATGAAGAAGTGTGAACAATGCCAAAGGTTTGCACCTTTGATACACCAGCCAGCTGCTGACCTGAAACTTGTATCCAGTCCTTGGCCATTTGCCCAATGGGGCATGGATCTCGTTGGGCAATTACCCCAAGCAACTGGACAAAGGAAGTACTTGCTGGTAGTAACGGATTACTTCACTAAATGGATAGAAGCTGAACCTCTTGCCAAGATCCAAGATGTGGACGTGAAGAACTTCATTAGAAAAACATTATCACCAGGTTTGGGATTCCAAGAGAAATTGTTGCTGACAATGGAACTCAATTTGACAGTAAACTAATCAAGAACTTCTGTGCAAAGTTCAAAATCAAGAACTACTTTTCAACTCCAAGCTTTCCACAAAGCAATGGACAAGCAGAAGCGTCCAACAAAGTAATTTTGGATGGGATAAAGAAGAGGTTGCAGGCAGCAAAAAGAAAGTGGGTAGATGAACTACCCAATGTACTCTGGGCATATCGGACTACGCCGAGAAGATTAATAGGGGAATCCTCCTTTGCCATGGCTTATGGCACAGAAGCAGTCATTCCACCGGAGGTCGGCATCCCTGGGATCAGAACCCAGGGGGTAAAGAACGAGACTAATGACGTACTCTTAGCCCGAGATCTAGATCTTCTAGAAGAACGAAAGGAGAAAGCTGCAATTCAGCTCGCAGCATACCAGCAACAACTTGCTAGAGCTTATAACAAGAAGGTTAACCCAAGGGAATTTCAGATTGGTAACCTCGTCTTAAGAAAAGTCGTTGGCAACAAGAAGGATCCCAGAGAGGGCAAACTTGGCCTAAATTGGGAAGAACCCTTCAGAATCATCTCGGTGATGGGTAATGGGGCATATCGGCTTGAAGATAATTAGGGCAAAGAGTTGCTAAGACCCTGGAACACTTGTAACCTGAAATTTTTCTATCATTGAGGTTTGACTTATTTTTTGCCGACGTCATAAATAAAATTTTAGCAAGATTCTTCAACACTTGTGACTGATAAAGATACATAATGGTGTTTCTAGAATGCATAAATAATGAGAACCCAAGTGGAACTCAGGTTCACATTAGGGGACAGAGAGAAGACAAAGATGTTTAACACTTGTTGAAATTTGTGGACAATTTACAAGTTGAAGTTAAACCAAAATCATTGTTTAACACTTGTTGAAATTTGTGGACAATTTACAAGTTGAAGTTAAACCGAAATCTATGGACAATTTACAAGTTAAGTTAAACCAAAATCATTGTTTAACACTTGTTGAAATTTGTGGACAATTTACAAGTTAAAGTTAAACCGAGATTATTGTTTAAGCACTTGTTGAAATTCGTAGCAATTTACAAGTTGAAGTTAAACCGAGATCATTGTTTAACACTTGTTGAAATTCGTAGCAATTTACAAGCCGAAGTTAAACCCAGATTATTGTTTAAAAACTTGTTGAAATTTGTTGCAATTTACAAGTTGAGTTAAACCAGTATGATGTTCAACACTTGTTAAAAGTTTACAAGTTAAGTTAAACCGAGAAGTTTGTCTATCCGAGGTGTGTCACCCCGAGAAGATTGTACAAAGAAGGAAGAGTATGTTAAAGACATGCAGAATATTCTAAGTATAGAATCATGCAAAAGCAGTCAAAAGAAGACAAAGGTACAAGCACTCAGTGAAGGAAAGATGTATTAGCATTCAACAAAGAGAGGGCTTACATTGTTTAAAAAACAAATAAAAACAAAGTACAAAAGAAAAGACATCGAAATTAAGATTCCTCAGCATCGGCAACGGGCTGGGTTTGGACCTTGGAAGGCTGTTGAGAAGCCACCTCGGCCGCCTTTTTCGCCGTAAGCTCAGTATCAATTTCTTGGAAAGTTTTGTCAAGGCTCTTATTGGCAACGGTGACGTCGGCTGATGCCTTCTCAGGAGCAGCGTCTCTGGGAACCTCATCACCTTCCTCATCTTGAGTTAAGTCTAGGACTTGCTTATTCTGAGGAGGGGACTTGACCCCAGCAGCATCTTTTGGCTTCCTCACCAAAATCTCCTCCTCAGATTCAGAGTCACTGTCAGATTAAGCTAGAGTTGGAGTTGGGACTGGAGGGAATGAAAGAGGAATGAGGTCGGCATTTCTGAAGGGCGAGTCCTCGGGGACATTAAGCTTCTTTAGAAGAGATATCCAACCAAGGGTGAAACCCTTATTGCATGTCTGCTTCACTTGAATTTCATAAGCCTCAGTGACGTCGGCCATACCTTGAGCATATGCCTTCTCGTCGGCGTCCTTGATTTCAGCCTCTTTGGTGGCCAAGGCTTCTTGAAGCTCTTTTTCGTCTTATACCATCTTCTCCTCGGCCTCTTTTCTTTGGGACTCGGAAACCTTTCTGATGGCTTCGGCAGACTCAGTGTTCTCTTCGGCGTCAGGTTGGGCTTTGATTATAGCCTCGGCTTGGTCCTCCAACTTTTTCATCTTTGATTGTAAACTTTTGTTGGTTTTTTGAAGAGCAGAGAACTCCCTCTTCATCTCGGCCAACTTCTCTCGATTTTCGAAAGATTGAACAAAGAAATAATAGGCATGCTAGATGGCCTGAAATTGAACAAAACAGAAGTTATTAGAAAATTTCTAAGTATGAGAAAGAAGGAAAAAAGTGTCAGATGAAAGACACTTACTTGAACAGAACGTTGAAGCATCAGAGCGTAATTTTCATACTCGCTCAACCCGGAGTTTCGGTCAAGATCGCTGGGGAGAAGCAGAGCAGTATTGAGGGCTACGCCGATGTTGATGTCATCAACACTATCGTTAGCCATGACTGGCTTATCTTCCAGAGTAATTTTTGGAGCCCAGGGGGCATCATTCTTTTTAGATCCCGAGGTGGTCGCAGAAGATGACCTCGGCTTTTTTGATTTTGGAGATTTTGATGGCTGGGCTTCAGAGCGCCTCTTCCCAATAGAGGGTTGAGATATGTCACTCTCAACCAACTTGGAGATCGGCAAAGTATCCACAGATTCAGTCTGAGTTACCTTATCCTTTGGTTGAGCCTTTTTTATCCTTTTGGCTTTGGAGGCTGGGTTGGAACTGGCTGAGCGTCAACGTCGGTTGGAATGCTGGCCAGAAGATCTTTGGCAACTAGTTTTAGATGGCCCATCTCGGCAGAAGAAACTGTTCGGCGTCAACGACAACGTTATGATATTGGAATCAAGTATGGAGCCGAGGTTGATGGCTGATCAGCTAGATCAAAAGTTGACCCTTGATCTGTCCGAGACATGGACACAATCTGTGGAGTTGTGGCAGAAGAAAGAGAAAGGCTTTTCTTCTTCCTCTTAGGGACGTCAGGCAGAGCTGACTTATAGGTTGGGATAAAGTTGAGAAGCAAAGGCGACTTTCGTTTGTGAACCGGAAGGTTCAGTAGCTTTTTCAAATCCTTGCTGGGGAGGAAGGATTAGCGAAAGCTCGTTGGAGGCTGAGGAAGAACTGTAAAGATAGAACAGTACAGACATTAGAATAGAATATTGAAAACTTTGTACACGAAGATAAGAAAACTTATGAAGGGTGGCCCTTACCAGCTCCTTCCTCGAAAACTGTTCGGCTTAAGGGATAAAGATGGAGGTCATCGTTTTGCTGAAACTCCCAATTGCCGAGACGATGAAGTAATCGTCTTCAGCTCCCTAGTTAGAGTCTGGGAGGTCGGCTACGATTTTATATTCAGTGGATCTCGGCTTTAGGTAGTAGACATAGTCTGTGTCTTTTCTAAGGCGACACATGGTATAACAGTACTGGAAATCGGCAAGCGTAATCCTGGCATTCTCTTGTTTGACTAAAGTTATGGTACCAGTAATAACTCGGTAAGAATTGATGGCGAGTTGCATTGGGTTCAACTTATAAAAGTGAAGGATTTGACGAAAAAAATGGTCAAGTGGAAACCGAAGTCCACACTCAATAAAGACAACCACAGGGAAGGGCATGGAGTTATCTGTAGGCATGATGGAGTCATCATCCCCAGTCAACCACGACATCGGCTGGGATTTCAAACTCTTGCCTAAAAAATTCTAGCTTAGAGGGGGTGTCTACCCGATGTTTCCATATACCCATAATATCGGGATAACTAAAGGTATTAGATTTCAGAAAGAAGATGTTTCAAAAAGGGTTATTGGGACCTCGGCAAAAAACCTAGGTTTGAGCTGGTGCAGAAATTTGTAAGGGATGTTTCAGTTTTGCCCTAAATTGTGGGTTCTATAGACAAATCCCAAACCTAAAGCTATGGAGATGAAGATCAAATATACAGATCTGGAAAAGATGCAAAAAACAGAAAACAAAAACAAAGTTTCAGAGTCAAGAACAGAGATGGATTATCAAGAACATGAAAAATACAAAGGGTTGAAGGCCAAGAACAGTGGTAAGGCGTGCAAGAAGAACTATGAACAGTACATGTGTTTAGGGCATAAACATAAAGCGAAGTCTACACATTCAGGTGTATGAATCACAAAAATTAAAAGTTTCGACAGATGCAGTAAAAGCCACAAGTAATGAAGAATCTTAACAGAACTAAAAGGAAAAGGAACAGAAGCTTACCAGAAAAAGGGAAACCGAAAAGGGATTTGCCGATGTCCTACGACGGTGGCAGGAGTAGAAGGCCGGTGGAAATCTCGTCGGAAGGGGTGAACGGA
>NW_021025820.1:127279-137767 GCF_004153795.1 Camellia sinensis
AAAAGAAGCTGAACCATTACTTCCAGGGCCCATAAATTGTGGTTGCTAAAGAGCACCCCCTAAAGTCCTTACTGCAACAAGGAGGACACTGACAGGAAGAATATTGCCAGGTTTGGGCAGTCACCCTATGCCAGTATGACTTGAGTACAAGCCAAGAACCAACAAATAAGGCCAGGTTCTTGGACGACTTCGTGGCCGAGTTCATGCAGAATCCATCCAACATTGGCTCCGTTAAGCCAGCGATGAACGATGTCCAACCAAGCAAGGAACAGCTCGTCAAAGGCGAAAGAACAAAGAAAAAGAAGAAAACCTCAGACCCTACAGCATTTAACATCGCGACTCCTTTTCGATTGTTCGTTGATCGGAGTTCAAACCACAGGGAGTGGGGCAGGAAGTAGTGCTTAGTATCCCCAAGTGGCAGGTATTAGAATAATCAATTCGTTTGGGTTGTTCAAGCCTCAAAACAATGAAGCAGATATGAAGCACTCATTGCAGGGAGCCTAAAGCTGGCTAGCGTAGTGCAAGCAGATGAGGTAATAGTTTTTTGTGATTCACAACTATAAGATTAACCAAACAACATGTGGAGTTTGCAAAGCCCGAGAGATAGAAAACGAATGTCGGCCTACGCAAAGGAGGCACTCAGGTTTCAGCCTTGTTTCAGAACTGCCGACTACTTCAGGTAAGCCGAGATGATTACAAAGCCACGCGTGAGGTATTGGCCAACCTAGCTAGTGCAGTACAAACCCTCAGAAAGCAAGGTACAATAATGATGAACTACTTGTCGGGCCGAGCGGTCCAGGCCACTATCCACAGAGCATGAAGTAATTATGCGTAGAACATTGCGACCAACTGGAGATGGACGCAATTGTTGCATTCCTTGAATAGGGGAAAACTGCCAAACGACCACAAGGAGGCACACCAAGATCAGATTGAAGTCGCAAGATTCTGTCTTAACGCAGAGGAACTCTACAAGAAGACCTTATTGGCCTCTAAAGTGTGCGTACACTCCCTTTGCAGTTAAAGATTTTTTATATGAAATCCATGAAAGAATTTGTGGAAGCCACGCTGGGGGCAGATCACTAGCTCCAGGGCCATTACTAGGGGTAATGGGCCTACATGCAAAAAGAGCAGAAGCCTACATGGAAGAAGTGTGACAATGCAAAAGGTTTGCACCTTTGACCACCAGCCAAAGCTGCTGACTCTGAAACTTGTATCCAGTCCTTGGCCATTTGCCCAATGGGTCATGGATCTCGTTGGGCATTTACCCCAAGCAACTGGACAAAGGAAGTACTGCTGAAGTTTAGTAAATAACGCGGATTTTTTTAACTACTAAAATGATAGAAGGCTTTGAAACCTTCTTGCCCAAGATCCAAGTGTGGAACGGAAGAACTTCATTAGAAAACATTATACCAGGTTTGGGATTCAAGAGAAATGTGTGCTGACAATGAACTCAATTTGACGTAAAACTAATCAAAACTTCTTGTGCAAAGTTCAAAATCAAGAACTACTTTCAACTCACTTCCACAAAGCAATGGACAAGCAGAAGCGTCACACAAGTAATTTGGATGATAAAGAAGAGGTTGCAGGCAGCAAAAGAAAGTGCGGTAGATGAGACTACCACATGTACTCTGGGCATATCGGACTACGCGAGAAGATTAATACGGAATCCTCCTTTCATGGCTATATGGCACAAAGAAGCAGTCATCCCCGGAGGTCGGCATCCCTGGGATCCAGACCCAGGGGGTAAAGAAACGAGACTAATTGACAGTACTCTTAGCCCGAGATCTAGATCTTCTAGAAGAACGAAAGAGGAGAAAGCTGCAATTCAGCTCGCAGCATACAGCAACAACTGCTAGAGCTTATGAACAAGAAGGTTAACCTCAAGGGAATTCAAGATTGGTACCTCGTCTTAAGAAAAGTCGTTGGCAACAAGAAGGATCCCAGAGAGGCAAACTTGGCCTAAATTGGAAGAACGCCTTCAGAATCATCTCCGGTGATGGGGGTGGAATGGGGCATATCGGGCTTGAAGATATTAGGGCAAGAGAGTTGCTAAAGACCCTGGAACAATCTGTAACCTGAAATTTTATCTATCATTGCAGGTTTGACTTATTTTTTGCCGACGTCATAAATAGGAAATTTTAAGGCAAAGATTTCAACAACTTGTGACTGATAAAGATACATAATGTTGTTCTAGAATGCATAACATAATGAGAACCAAGTGGAACTCAGGTTCAATCTAAGGGGAGACAGAGAAGACAAAAGATGTGTTAACACTTGTTGAAAATTGTGGACAATTTACAGTGAAGTGTAAACAAAATCATTGTTTAACACTTTGTTGAAATTTGTGGACAATTTACACAGGTGAAGTTAAACCGAAATCTATGGACAATTATACAAGTTAGTTAAAACCAAAATCATGTGTTTAACTACTTGTTGAAATTTGTGGACAATTTACAGTTAAAAGTTAAAACGCGAGAATTATTGTTTAAGCACTTGTTGAAATTCGTAGCAATTTACAAGTGAAGTTAAAACCGGAGATCAATTTTTTTAACACTTGTTGAAATTCGTAGCAATTTACAAGCCGAAGTTAAACCCAGATTATGTTTAAAAACTTGTTTGAAATTTGTTGGCAATTTACAAGTTGAGTTAAACCAGTATGAGTTCAACACTTTTTAAAGTGTTTACAAGTTAAGTTAAACGAGAAGTTTGTCTATCCGAGGTGTTCCACCCCGAGAAGATTGCTTACAAAAGAAGGAAGAGTAAATGTTAAAGACATGCAGAATTCTAAGTAAGATCATGCAATAAGCAGTCAAAGAAGACAAAGGTTTACAAGCACTCAGTGAAGGGAAAAGATGTTTAGCATTCAACAAAGAGAGGGCATTACATTGCTTTAAAAAACAAATAAAACAAAGTACAAAAGAAAAGACATCGAAATTAAGATTCCTCAGGCATCGGCAACGGGGCTGGGTTGGACTTGGAGGCTGATTGAAGAAGCCACCTCGGCCTGCTTTTCGCCGTAAGCTCAGTAGTATCAATTTCTTGGAAAGTTTTTGTCAAGGCTTCTTTATTGGCAAACGGTGACGTCGGCTGATGCCTTCTCAGGAGCAGCGTCTCTGGGAACCTCATCACCTTCCTCATCTTGAGTTAAGTCTAGGACTTGCTTATTCTGAGGAGGGGACTTGACCCAGCAGCATCTTTTGGCTCCTCACCGAAAATCTCCTCCTCAGATCAGAGTCACTGTCAGATTAAGCTAGAGTTGGAGTTAGGACTGGAGGGTAATGAAAGAGGAATGAGGTCGGCATTTCTGAAGGCGAGTCCTCGGGGACATTAAGCTTCTTTAGAAGAGATATCCAACAAGGGTGAAACCCTATATTGCATGTCTGCTTCACTTGAATTTCATAAGCCTCAGTGACGTCGGCCATACCTTGAGCATATGCCTTCTCGTCGGCGTCCTTGATTTCAGCCTCTTTGGTGGCCAAGGCTTCTTGAAGCTCTTTTTCGTCTTAACCATCTTCTCCTCGCGCCTCTTTTCTTTGGGACTCGGGAAACCTTTTCTTGATGGCTTCGGCAGACTCAGTGTTCTCTTCGGCGTCAGGTTGGGCTTTGATTATAGCCTCGCTTGGTCTCCAAACTTTTTCATCTTTGATTGTAAACTTTTGTTGGTTTTTTGAAGATGCAGAAGAACTCCCTCTATCATCTCGGCCAACTTCTCTCGATTTTCGAAAGATTGAACAAAGAAATAATAGCATGCTAGATGGCCTGAAATTGAACAAAAAAGAAGTTATTAGAAAATTTCTAAGTATAGAAAGAAGGAAAAAAGTGTCAGATGAAAGACACTTACTTGACCAGAAGTTGAAGCATCAGAGCGTAATTTTCATACTCGCTCAACCCGGAGTTTCGGTCAAGCATCGCTGGGGAGAAGCAGAGCAGTATTGAGGGCTACGCCGATGTTGATGTCATCAACACTATCGTTAGCCATGACTGGCTTATCTCCAGAGTAATTTTGGAGCCCATGGGGCATCATTCTTTTTAGATCCCGAGGTGGTCGCAGAAGATGACCTCGGCTTTTGATTTTGGAGATTTTGATGGCTGGGTTCAGAGCGCCTCTTCCCAATAGAGGGTTGAGATATTCACTCTCAAACCAACTTGGAGATCGGCAAGTATCCACAGATTCAGTCTGAGTTACCTTATCCTTTGGTTGAGCCTTTTTTATCCTTTTGGCTTTGGAGGGCTGGGTTGGAACTGGCTGAGCGTCAACGTCGGTTGGAATGCTGGCCAGAAGACTTTGGCAACTAGTTTTAGATGGCCCATCTCGGCAGAAGAAACTGTTCGGCGTCAACGACAACGTTATGATATTGGAATCAAGTATGGAGCCGAGGTTGATGGCTGATCAGCTAGATCAAAGTTGACCCTTGATCTGTCCGAGACATGGACACAATCTGTGGAGTTGTGGCAGAAGAAAGAGAAAGGCTTTTCTTCTTCCTCTTAGGGACGTCAGGGCAGAGCTGACTTATAGGTTGGATAAAGTGAGTAAGCAAAGGCCGACTTTCGTTTGTGAACCGGAAGGTTCAGTAGTTTTTCAAATCCTTGCTGGGGAGGAAGGATTAGCGAAAGCTCGTTGGAGGCTGAGGAAGAACTGTAAAGATAGAACAGTACAGACATTAGAATAGAATATTGAAAACTTTGTACACGAAGATAAGAAAACTTATGAAGGGTGGCCCTACCAGCTCCTTCCTCGAAAACTGTTCGGCTTAAGGATAAAGATGGAGGTCATCGTTTTGCTGAAACTTCCAATTGCCGAGACGATGAAGTAATCGTCTTCAGCTCCCTAGTTAGAGTCTGGGAGGTCGGCTACGATTTTATATTCAAGTGGATCTCGGCTTTAGGTAGTAGTAGACATAGTCTGTGTCTTTTCTAAGGCGACACCATGGTATAACAGTACTGGAAATCGGCAAGCGAATCCTGGCATTCTCTTGTTTGACTAAAGTTATGGTACCAGTAATAACTCGGTAAGAATTGATGGCGAGTTGCATTGGGTTCAACTTATAAAAGTGAAGGATTTGACGAAAAATGGTCAAGTGGAAACCGAAGTCCACACTCAATAAAGACAACCACAGGAAGGGCATGGAGTTATCTGTAGGCATGATGGAGTCATCATCCCAGTCAACCACGACATCGGCTGGATTTCAAACTCTTGCCTAAAAAATTCTAGCTTAGAGGGGGTGTCTACCCGATGTTTCCATATACCCATAATATCGGATAACTAAAGGTATTAGATTTCAGAAAGAAGATGTTTCAAAAAAGGGTTATTGGGACCTCGGCAAAAAACCTAGGTTTGAGCTGGTGCAGAAATTTGTAAAGGGATGTTTCAGTTTTTCATAAGAGTGGATGGATTCTACAGACAAATCCCAAACTTAAATCTATGAAACAAAGATTGAAGGCACAGATCTGGAAAATACACAAAAAACAGAAAACAAGAACGGAGTTTTCAAAATCAAGAACAGAGATGGTCTATCAAGAGCATAGAGAATACAAGAAGTATAGGGCCAAGAACAGTGGCAAAAGTACAGGAAGTGGTGAAACAATGCAGTGTGTTCAAGATATGGGCAAGGGCAAAATCGTGGAACAAACACATTCAGATGTATGATTCACAAGTTAAAGTTTGAACAGATGCAGTAATGGCAGCAAATTGATAGAAAGCATCAAAAAATTGAAATGAAAGGAACAGTAAACTCACTGAAGAAAAGAAACCAATGTAAGGATCGCCGAAGTCAGACACTGGTTACAGAAGTAACAGAACGACGGAAGCTTCACCAGAAGGAGGAATGAAGGCAGTTGCAGAGCTTGAGGTTGGAACAATGGCGTATTCAGAGTAGGGAGAGGAAAACAGAGGAATCGAATGAAAAGTGAAAAAAACCGAAAGAGGGAAAACAAGTTTTGTCTAAAACTTGAGAACGCGCGCAAAAGAGGGCAATTAATGCCCCTGGGACAACGTGAGCGTCAGATGACGCACGTATGTGTGAGACGATTACGAGCACGTGCCAAGTACGATCCAATAAGAAAAGGACACGTAGCCGAAACGGTTGAATTTGTGATGTATGACAGCTCATACGCATGAAGAAGCCTTGGGATTCTTGATCTTTAAGAAGACATGTCGGCCTATGATAAATGATCTCGGATTAAACCGATGTACAAGCATGAGGTACTGAGACAGGTGAACGAACAGTGTAGGTTCCATCACCTCAGGATATTGAGGTAATAGAACCTAGGGGGCAGTTGTGGGGATATATTTTCTGAGTACCAACACGTGGCAAGGTGACACCGACGTGTCAGCCGAGGTGCCACCGACGTGTCAGCCGAGGTGCCACATGTCCTGGTCGTTATACCCAGGTCATCTCGGTTAGGCCGAGGTTATCTTCGATGATATCGGAATCCGAGATAAACGAATAAGGGATAAGGGACAAGAGTCCTAGAATAAAGATGAGACTTAGCCAAGATAAGAATAAAACTCTTAGAGAGTTTATCTTTATCTCTTGAGGAGTCCAAAGTAAGTACTAAATAGGAATCCATAGAAGTCAGGCTTCTATTGGGATTAGGATTGAGGTAACTATAAAAGAAAGGCACCCCCATGAGTCTAAGGTACGCAATTTATATTCTGTCTAGTGAGTTAAGCACTATTGATTATCTTTGAGAAATATACTGACTTGATCGTCGGAGTGCCCCTGGATAGACGAACTACCGCTGGAATCTTCTCTTTCTGTTACAGGTTAGCCAGGTGTCATCTATTCTGCCCGTGTTTTCCAGCTGAATACTGAGTTGAGCAGTGTGATCGGAAAATCACTCACACAGTATTAATATATAAAATTAATATTTTTTAATTTTTAATAATTTTTTAATATTACAATTTTTTTGTTTTAAAAAATATAAATTTTACATAAAAATTATTTAAAAATTTACTAATCCCTTAATTTATAATCTCAACCCCATCATAGGATTGATAATCCTACTAATAAAAAAGATTACTCATCCAAGCAGATAGTTAATCTCCCACCCATAATTCTAACTAAACACGCTATAAATAAATCTCTCGTACTATTAATTCAATCCCCTCCTTAAAAAGCCAAACAAACCTGACTTTGATAAAAAGAATCATAAAGAAAGATCAACACCAAACTTGTGAACCTCTGGTCATCATCCACTCTCATATCCTTCCCTTACTGTTGGATGACTGAGAGATTGGGATGTCGTTGTCATCGTGAACAACACTCATGTTTATCATGAATAGAGGAATAATTCTATTTTCATTCACCCTTGTACACGCCCATTAAAAGTGTCAATCATATCAAATTTATACTTTAAAAAAGAAAATAATATAATTTTATATTATTTAACTTATAATTATAAAAAAAATAATTTATAATCAAATATATAACTAAAAATCTTATAAGTTATTATTAAAATATTGTCATAATTAAAGAAAAAAATTAATTATAATTGAAAAAAACATAATTATAGATGTATATGATATATTCTTTTTAAAGAGTATGTATACCAAAATTTCTCTATTAGGTAATGACATTGGCTCGTTTACCCACCCAACCCAGTCTTATTTTTTTTAAGGTTGCCAAGGTTGTTTTAGCCTATAGAGTCGGGTTGGATTGGGCCATCATTTTCAGCTTGAAATATTAATAGGTTGGGATTGAGATTTATACTTTCAACCAACTATTAAATTAATTATTTATTTATTTATTTATAATACATTAAAAAATATTCTTTTTGAGATCTAGACTTTATCTTTATTTATTTTTATTGAAACTCATATTTGTAGTAATGTGTGATTGAATTTATTTAAAAAAGTCTTTCAATTTTTACATAAAATCTTTTAATTTATAATGATGTCAATATATTCATTTAAGAAATATAATGTTTGATTGAATTTAATTATGTAATAATTTAATTTAAATTTTTTTAACTTATAGCTCGATAGATGAACTTGAGATTTATAATTATTTTTTAGACCGGACTTGGGTAGATATAGAGGCTCGATGTTAGAGATGGGTCAGGCTTAGTGTCGACCCGCCCCAAACCCGATCTAACCCAACGTTTATCCACCCCTAGCTAATACCCACTTTATTATCATTCTTTTCTTTGTAAACATAAATTTCAGAACTTCATGTTTCGGATCATTTACCATGTATATCATCAAGAAAACAAGACTAAAACGACATACCTGAATCCATCGATGAACGGTTAAACGGAAGCGTCTGATTGTCAATACCTTAATATTGACTTTGTTAGAGCCTTCTAATCCTTTCCCTTATGTGCCTTATGTTTCTCCTTGAGAGGATTTAGAAAACAAAACAGTAGGTCTCGTTTGTCAATTATATATTTTAGTCAAAAAGTCACTATAAATTGTCACATTATTCTCTCTACTTTTCTACACATCTTTTTATAAAAAGTTAAACAGTTACTAAAATAATCTGTTTTCAAACGAAGCCTAAGGCGTATTTTGAGAAGTAGAAAAAAAATAACTTATTAACTTTTGTTTTAAAAAGACGTGTAAAAAAAATAAAAAATAATGTGATTCAAATAAATTAATAAATTTTTTTATTATTATTTATGTTCCAAAAGAGACTTAAGAATATAATTATTTAAGTATATGCATTGATTTTTTTTTTTGTTTTTGATCGAAGTATATGCATTGATTGAAAGCAATTAATGTGTGAAAACAAAATTATTCAGAATACAGAGATTTTAAAGATAAGTCCGCAGAAACTGAGAATATGAGAACATGTTTCATTATATGTGTGATAGTGCACAATACTCTTGTGACTTTGAGAGGGTAATTTTTGGGAAAAATTGGGTCGATCTGTGAGTTGGGCTTTGAGGCCCAAAACGCGAAGGACTAAGTAAAAAGGGCGTAATGGATACTCCGGCCCAGGAGAGCAGGGTTACTCCGGCCTTGGAGAGACAAAGTTATTCCGGTCCAAGGAGGTGAAATTACTTCGGCTCATAAAGGATAAAGTTACTTCGGTTAGAGGATTGTAGATGTACTTTGGTCTGGGAGCAACTTGAAGTTAGACCGGCCTTGAAGTTATACCGACCTTAGAGGTATACCGGTTTGGGAGTTATACCGGTCGAGAGTCGTTGGTTCGGTCCAAACACACCATGGGTTGAACAGATGTGAAACCGATATAAGGAAGAGTAAAGGGAAGGGCTGAACTAAGGATAGTTCGGCCTACTTTACCTCGGTCAAATGGTAGTTCGGCCATGGAGAAAACCATCCCACTTGGTTTAAGCAGTGGGGGAGGGTGTAAAAGGATAAGCATTATCCTTAGGAGTATGAATCCTAGGAGGACTCTGCAAGTAGAAATACAAGTCCTACTAGGATTGTGCCACGGGAAACTTATAAAAGCCCACAAACATCACCTTGGAGGAGGTAATTGAACATAATTCTTTCTGAGAGCATAAAACTTTGTCTATTTGTCAAGCTTACTGACTTAGGCATCGGAGAGGTTTTCGGCACACACCCGCCGGCTAGCTCACGTTTGTGTTTTCAGGTAACAAAGCGACGTCGTACGAAGGAGCGTGAACTTGGTCAACAGGATTATACGAGGAGAATTATTTCCTCCCCGTACAATTGGCGCCGTCTGTGGGAAGAACAGACAAGAACAAAAACCTCTTGACTAAAGCTTCTCATTTTTCTCAAGTCAATGGCACACATTGAAGAACTACCACAGTCCGCCGTCGACGGACTAACTCTAGATGGGGGCGCAAGGCGAGAAGGATTACCCTCTGTCCCTCCTATGGCAGATCTGGAGCCCCAACAACATAACTCCAGGAGGAGTGGCAGGGGAAGGCGGAATAGCAGCCCTCGTCACTCTCAAAGTCCTGACAGGCAAAGGAGGAGGATTGATCCTCAAGCCCTGGAAGATCGCGTAAAGGAACAAGATGAACTAATTCGGAAGATGGCGGCGGACATGGAAGCATTAAAACGCCAGATGAAGACTAAAGATGTGGCGACAGGAGAGGGGCGCAAGCACAAAACGCCCCCTCGCCACTCAGAGAATCGTAGTAGGAATACTACACCCTCCCAAGGAGAGAGCAAAAGCCTCAGAACAGGCGACACTCATTCCTTATCTTCCAGGACTCGTCACTCCAGGTCTGAGAGGACGAGATCCGAAAGATCATACACTGAAGGAAGCACGTATCGGCCTTCACATTCACACCAAACCAGATCCAGACAAACCGAGCTACCCAGGTCATCCGACTTACAAACCGTGCTAGAAGAAAAAGCACGATGCAAGGAGGACGCCAGGGCAAGGGATCCACACCGAGTTTCGGCCTTACAACGGTTGGCTCCTCGGACGCATCCTCGGGTATAATAGTTACAAAACTTTTACTTCGGCAAGATACTGACCTGCAAACTTTTCATAAATTCTAACAAGTGTGAAACATATATTACTCAATGTTAACTTTGCAAACTTT
>NW_021025820.1:138603-195197 GCF_004153795.1 Camellia sinensis
TATTGGCTGTAAATGGGTTTTGAGAAAAAAAACTTAAACCGGATGGAACTATTGATATTTAAAGCAAGGCTTGTTGCAAAAGGTTTTAAACAACAAGCAGATCTTGACTTTTTTGATACATTTTCTCCGGTTACTAGAGTTACATCCATTAGATTATTAATTGCAATGGCTACAATTCATGATCTAAAAATTCATCAAATGGATGTTAAAACAGCTTTTTTAAATGGAGATCTGGGTGAAGAAATCTATATGGATCAACCTGAGGGTTTTGTGGAACCCGATCAAGAAAGCAAAGTGTGCAAGCTGTCAACATAAATTTTAGAACATAAACCTTACACTTTTGATCATTTACCATGTGTATTATCAAGAGATCAAGACAAAATGACATACCTGAATCCATTGATGAACGGTTAAACGGAAGCGTCTGATTGTCAATAAAACCTTAATATTGACTTTGTTAGAGCCTTCTAATCCTTTCCCTTTTATGTGCCTTATGTTTCTCCTTGAGAGGATTTAGAAAACAAAACAGTGTTCTTGTTTTTTCACTCTTGGGAAGGAATAGGGACCATAACCTTTTAAAGGTTGTAATTGGTTTTCATAACTGAAAGGTAATGAAAACCAATAAATTAACCATTATTGGTTTCATAACTGAAAGGTAATAAAAACCAATAAATTAACCATTATTAGTTTCATAACTGAAAGGTAATAAAAACTAATAAATTAACCATTATTATTATTGGTTTTAAAATTGAAAGGTAATGAAAACCAACTTTAACCAATATGTTTTAATTTCTATTTCTGCCGTTCATAGAAATAGAAATTATACAACTAGTATCTACACATTAGGTCCATAACACATATACCCTTAAGCCTATTAACTAAATTGAATCACTTAAATTGTAGGCTTCTTATAAATGATAACACCACATTTAATTATGTGGTCCCATTGAGACATTATCTAACATTCTTTTCTCTTTTTTATGTTCACACTTTTTTGTCATTAAAAATTTAAAAATATTTTTTGGTGCTTATTTTTGTCAAACTAATTTATACATTTTTTTAAAAATGATTGAGAAATTTAGACCAATCATAGCCTTAGAGTTTTAAAATCAAAGATGATGTTATTATTTTAATAAAGAGATATGCACTGAGAATTTCTAATTATATATATATATACACACACACACACTAAGGTCTCGTTTGTCAATTATATATTTTAGTCAAAAAGTCACTATAAATTGTCACATTATTCTCTGTACTTTTCTACACATCTTTTTATAAAAAGTTAAACAGTTACTAAAATAATCTGTTCTCAAACGAAGCCTAAGGCGTGTTTTGAGAAGTAGAAAAAAAATAACTTATTAACTTTTGTTTTAAAAAGACGTGTAAAAAAAATAAAAAATAATGTGATTCAAATAAATTAATAAATTTTTTTATTATTATTTATGTTCCAAAAGAGACTTAAGAATATAATTATTTAAGTATATGCATTGATTTTTTTTTTTGTTTTTGATCGAAGTATATGCATTGATTGAAAGCAATTAATGTGTGAAAACAAAATTATTCAGAATACAGAGATTTTAAAGATAAGACCGCAGAAACTGAGAATATGAGAACATGTTTCATTATATGTGTGATAGTGCACAATACTCTTGTGACTTTGAGAGGGTAATTTTTGGGAAAAATTGGGTCGATCTGTGAGTTGGGCTTTGAGGCCCAAAACGCGAAGGACTAAGTAAAAAGGGCGTAATGGATACTCCGGCCCAGGAGAGCAGGGTTACTCCGGCCTTGGAGAGACAAAGTTATTCCGGTCCAAGGAGGTGAAATTACTTCGGCTCATAAAGGATAAAGTTACTTCGGTTAGAGGATTGTAGATGTACTTTGGTCTGGGAGCAACTTGAAGTTAGACCGGCCTTGAAGTTATACCGACCTTAGAGGTATACCGGTTTGGGAGTTATACCGGTCGAGAGTCGTTGGTTCGGTCCAAACACACCATGGGTTGAACAGATGTGAAACCGATATAAGGAAGAGTAAAGGGAAGGGCTGAACTAAGGATAGTTCGGCTATTAACTTTTGTTTTAAAAAGACGTGTAAAAAAAATAAAAAATAATGTGATTCAAATAAATTAATAAATTTTTTTATTATTATTTATGTTCCAAAAGAGACTTAAGAATATAATTATTTAAGTATGAGTAATGCTAGAGATCCCAAATATTCTACCAAAAGTTTTACTAAATGTCTCACATGGGTGTGGGACCCACACAATGTGGGTCTCATGTGGGTCCCACGCCCATGTGAGACATTTGGTAAAACTTTTGGTAGAATTTTTGAGACCTCTAGCATTTTTGTTTAAGTATATGAGCTTTGTCTATTTGTCAAGTTTTCTGACTTAGGCATCGGAGAGGTTTCCGGCACACACCCGCCGGCTAGCTCACGTTTGTGTTTTCAGGTAACAAAGCGACGTCGTACGGAGGAGCGTGGACTTGGTCAACAGGATTATACGAGGAGAATTATTTCCTCCCCGTACAGACTTCGATAAAAAAGAATCTTAAAGAAAGACCAAGACCATGACTGTGGACCTCTGGTCATCTGTCACTCTTTCATGTGTTTTTCAATTTGATTCCAGATTTCTTTCTCATAATACTATTAATTTACTCTTTATAATTTTATAATACTATTAATTTACTTTTTATATTTTTAAAATTTTGATTAATTTGATTATTATCATTACATTATGTCTATAATTAAATAAAACTTATTGATATAGTATTAAGTCTTCGTTTGAGACGTGGGTTGATTTTTGAACTTTTTTATCTTGGGACTAAAAAGTTTCGTTTGAGATAAATTTTTTGGATTTTTTGACTTTTGTGGGAGAAAAAATAAAATGATTATGAGTTGAATATGATATTTTGTCTTATTCAATTAAAATAATCAATTTTCACTACAAAAAATTCAGATTTTATAGATCAAAATTTATGGACAAAATTATTTTTTAGGAACCAAATAATTTTGTTGCGAAAAGTGTTATTATATTTTTAGCAACAAAAATTAGACATTAGTGACGAATTATTATCCTTTTGGGACCAAATTTTTTGTCTCAAAAAATAAACCATTTTTGGACCAAATTATTTTGTCCCTAAAAGTTTATTTATTAGTGACATTTTCAAAATTTTATTGCTGAAAGCCTTATTTTTGACTTTTCGAGATGACCTTTTAGTGACTATCCCTATGACGATGAAAATTGGTCCCTAAATGTCTTCTGCAACAAAATTTTCACTTTTAGAGACTAAAATATTTGGTCTCTAAAACTCTCATATGTTGTAGTGTTTGTCTTATACGGCTAAATTAGCCCCAATGGGCATCCCAAACAAATCTAAAATTTCATTTGGAATTTCATTTTATCTCTAAACTATATCTTAAAAATCAATTAGCCTCCAAATATTTAAAAAAAAATTAATTTAAATATTTAATAAATAATTTTTTATCTCAATAATGAAAAAATTAAATTTTAAATAATATACACTTAGCAAAAAAATAATAAAAATATATAAAAATTCTCATTTAGAATTATCTTGAGACTATAAAATATGGATATTTCGACAAACATGTCACATCCGTACCGGGTACTTATCGATGTATAGTATTTCTGCATACGTACCAAGTACGCAAAACATGTATTCAAATTTTTTCTTCTTAATTTTTGAAATATCCAGACATATCTAGTATATACCCAAGCCGTATCGTATCACAGTCGAAATAATATTTTATTCTATTACAGAGATAAAATTTATTTTACTACACTTCTCTTTCAATTTTAGTTTTATACTTAGCATGATTTTAAAATTAAGTTACGGTTTATAAGTTATTTAATATAAAGACATTTAATTTTAGTTTATCTAATGCTTGTACTTTTGGTATTAAATGTCAATTGTATGTTAGATCTTAACAAATAAAACTATTTAATCAATTTTTATATTACTCCAAATTTAAAATAAATATTTTTTTTTACAAACGTATTAAACCGTACTCATATCCTACTTTTATTTAAATTTTACTATATCGACCTACTTGTATCGTACCCGCACCTGTGTCTATGCTTCATAGGTCTCAAATTATCTAGAATCGATCATGGAAAAGCTTATTAAGTCGAAAATTTCTTGGTTACTCTGTATGTGAGCGCACATAGCTAGTTTATTCTTCAAATTAATTTCAATAGAATCAGTTGACTAATAGTAACTTCAAAATTGAGTGGAAAAATTTTAAATTCAATTATTGTCTAAAGAATACTCAACAGGACTAATACTCAATTTTTTTATTTAAAATTTAAAATTTTTATTTTTGAGATAAATTTTTTTAATTAAATATTTAAATTTAATTTTTTTATATTTTGGGGATTAATTGATTTTTAAGATATAGTTTAGGGGTAAAATGAAGTTTTAAATGAAATTTGGTTCCAAGTGAGGAATTTCTATTTGATTGTAGACGAAATATGACGACAGATGCTAAATTGATCAAAAATTTAAAAGTTTAAGAGACAAATTAATATTTTATGAAGTCTAAGAATTAAATTGAAAAAGGTGTAAAAATTTGAGGGACAAAATGATATTTCCTCTAAAACGAGTCATAAAGAAAGACGAAGACCATAATTGTGGACCTCTGGTCATCAACCAACTCTCGAGAGTAATAAACAATTCAAATAATTTAACATTTTTAATACTTAAAATTAAATTTAATCTTTACTTAAATAGAAAAATTATTTGAGAATAATAAAAATACTCAACTAATTTGCTAAGTATGATACTTAAAATTTATTTCTCCATCTTTATTTATCTCATTTAAACTATTTTTATTAATTAAATCTAAAAATTAATTCATCACCTCCATTAATGGTTGAATTGTTCTCCATCTTTATTTATCTCATTTAAACTATTTTTAGTAAATTAAATCTTAAAATTAATTTATCACCTTCATTAATGGTTGAATTTTTATTTTATTTTTTGTTTATAAAAGTTAAAAAACTTGTTGAGGAGAAAAATAGGGTCAAAAAATTACATTTATATTCTGAAAAAGTTATGAAACATAAATAATAATTTCATATATATTTAATTGGATAAATTAAATTTAGTGCATTTGACGTTAAGATTAATGTTGATAATGAATGGATTTTGTCACATCCCACATTTTATTACTCGAAATCCATTACTAAATTCATTAAGTTTATTTAATTACAGAGATAACATGCGGAAACTCTTTACATCATTTGTAAGAATAAATAAAGATTCTCTCATCCGAAAATGTAACATGTACATAACTAAATAAATCACCCGCAGGCTTACATCTTTAACACTAAAAGAAAGGGTTTAACCCTTTTACATCAATGTCATTCCACCTACAAATAAAAGGCCCCGTGACCAACACATAAAGAAGATCCTCAATCTTGAAACACCTCCCGACGTTCACTTGAAAAAGGATTAGCAACGTGGGATGAACATAAAGTCCAATAGGGATCTCAACATGATCCTAAACAATATAACATACAGATAGTTATGATCATGAATGCATCAAATCATATCATATATATAATGTGACGGTTTATATAGAAATATACTTATATAGGAACTTTTCTCAAAAACATTATTTTCATTCAACAACATTAGCAATTTACTTTTCTTTCTTCATGTTTCTCGTTTTCCCAAAATTCACATGACAATAACAAGTTCCTAAAAACGATTCCGCAAGCCCATTATGTTTTCTTCCATTCTTCCAAACTTACACTTGATTTGCCTTTTCAAAACATGTTCACAAGTACTCAATGTCTTTCACATTTTTTTCACAATCTCAACACAATACTTCCGTCCGTTTCCAACACATTCTTAACTATACAAATATGCCTTTAATACATAAGGAAAACAATAAGTAATCAATAGCTATCTGCTTCAACAATTTAGGCAACATGGCCTTCTAGGACAATAATCATAACAACCCATGATATACCCAGATATACTGAGACAATAATGATGAATAAATTATGTTCTATCTGCCTTAAGCAAGGTAAGTCAACGATACACCTTCCCATAACAAGATGCCAAGTCAAGGATACACCATTTTCATAACAAAATTCCAATTCAAGGATATAGTTCATTATCATCTAAACATTTTAAAATGAGACTACAGCTCACCAATTCAAGGATATAGTTCATTATCATCTAAACATTTCAAAATGAGACTACAACTCATATTATCAACACTTCAATCATAATCAATTCAAAATGAGATTACAACTCATATTATTAATATAGCGACCCTGGTTTTCCCTCCATTGATTAGTGTCATCCGGACTTAGTTCCGTGGATGTTGGTTGTTATACATATCTTGTTTCCGTCCTTCAATAATTTGTATTTGAGTTATAGGATGTTTTGGGCAGGTTTGTTACAGGTTGGGTTTGATTGGAAGCAAATGGTTGCTGCCTAGAATTTTGGTTCTTCGTTCGAGCGAGGCTTTTGTCGCTCAAGCGAGCTCTTTGTTTTAGATCCTTCGCTCGAGCCAAGGTTCCTTTGCTCGAGCAAGAGTTGAGTTTTGTGTCTGGTGGATCGAGTGAGAATTATTACGCTCGAGCATGCGTCTGCGTCTCATTTTGACCTGAGAGCTGTGTTTCTTGGCTCGAGTGAGCTTTCCTTCGCTCGAGCGAACGAGGTCTATGTTTTGGGGTTCCTTCGCTCGAGCGAACATTCTGTCGCTCGAGCGTGCTTCTGGGTTGCAGACCTGAAGCATCGTTTTATTGGCTCGAGCAAGACTTTCTACGCTCGAGCGAGGGTTCTTTGTGTCTGGTCGCTCGAGCGACCACTCCTTCGCTCGAGCGAGCCAGTGTTATATCAGTAGACAACAGCGGAAAAACACCTCACTTTTTGCATCTCTTTTCTTCTCAAACCCTAGATCCGGCTGTTCCTCTCTCTACATTTACCTTCTCTCTAGGGTTTCATCTCCTTTTAGTGTGTTTCTACCCTAAGCTCTTTGTATAAAAGATAGAGGGTGGTGTGAGCTTTGTTTTAATCTGAAAAATCTTGGATTTGGAGCACTTTGGATTTTGGTCATCTTCTCCTTTGAGCTTCTAATTTCGAGGTAGGGATAACCTACTCCATCTTATGAGTTTTGTCTTTAATTTTGGTCATTTTGATTTGTTGGTGATATTGTGTAATTTTGAGAAAAGTTGGGGTTGTTTTGTAATTAATAAAAGAATGGGGTTTTCAAATATTAAGACCCACATCTATGTGAAACATTGAGAAGATGGAATTATTGTGGTATTATTGATGAAAATGAACCTTAGGGTTAATATTGAGGATTTGGGAAAATGCCCTAATTATAATGATAAATTAATTTGTATAATTAATTTTGGGGAAATGAGAAATTGAGTTGAGAATAATGAAATTGGAAAATTATGAGATTAAATGGTGTAGTTGGATTAATTTATCACTCACCTATGAAAATGTTGATATTATATATGTTTGTGCATTTATTTTCCGTTTAAAAATAACTGCTTTGGACTATCGGTGGAGGATAGTCTTGAATGTTGTAGACAATGCATGATAATTAGGCGAACTAAAACTAATCAATTGAATATGCCATCGAATATGACGGTTGGAATAATACATCAACTTGATGTATTGATTGACTTTGTATATGATATGTGTTTATATACATTGTGTTGTGTGGAAGGAGATAGAGGATGTACTCCACGGTTTAGGGGAAGATAGGGGATGGACTCCTAAACTGGTCATTGTTTGGGAGGAGATAGGGGATGTACTCCATTGATACAGCAAATACGTGTATCTATTGAAGTATTGATATAGCAAATCTATATATCATATATGAAGTATGGAAGTGTTTTGTTTGAAATTGATACAGCAATTATGTGTATCTATTGCGGAGTAAGGAAATGTTTAATATGAGTTGTTATCCCAATTGAAATGGATGTACTATTAATATGAGATGTAACCTCATTTAAATTATCTGGCCAGGTTCTGAGCCATGTGTATGAAATGATTTGATAAGTAAAGGAAAACGGATTGTAACATGGACATGATAGTCATGGAATTGTATTGTGAGATATACTGGTTTATATGTGTTAACCACCTGTCAAATGCAATTATTTAGTCATTATTCATATTTGGTTTAGTATATTTCTACTGGGTTGTGGCTCACCCTATATGGGATATCATTTTCAGGTACATATGTTATACCACCTCTAAGGACGTAGCTTGGGAGGCTAGAGGCTGAAAGACTTTTTTTGTTTTGTTATCTTTTGATGTATTACATGTAAATTCAAGTCAAGGGCTTAATATGTATTTGGGTTAGTACCCTCTTTTTGTGACCAAGTGTTGGCTTGGAAAGTTGTAAGCCCATAGGGCATCTACTTTTGTTGTCAACATGTAATACATTTGTAATGACTACTCTGATGAGTGGAAAAGTGATTATTTCTTTTATATTAATGCATGTCAAGAATGGTGGGTTTTATGTATTATTCTGAGGGCGTTACAATTAACACTTCAATCATAATCAATTCAAAATGAGATTACAACTCATATTATTAACACTTCAATATTTCTACACTTCCATATTTCAAGTGATACACAAATTTGTTGTATCAGTGGAGTCTATCCCCTATCTCCTCCCAAACAGGTTTGAGAGTCCATTCCCTATCTCCTCTCAAACCATGGAGTACATCCCCTATCTCTTCCCAAACAATATACATATACAATGTATTTAAACACTTATCATATACAATGATCAATCAATAAACACATTTGCTGTGTTATTCCAACCGTCATATTCAATGACACATTCAATGTGATTAGTTTCAGTTTTCCTTAATCATCATACAATGTCTATAACAATCAAGACTATCCTCCACCGATAGCCCAAAATAGCTATTTCTAAGCAAATAATAAATGTATCAAACAGATATAATGTCCATATTTTTATGGGTGAGTGATTAATTTATCCAACTACACCATTTAAATTCATATCCATCCATATCTACATTTCACACGAAAGGAAAACAAACCCAATTCTCACTAGACTTTCAATCCAATAGTAAAAATAATATGTGAAGAAATTCCGAAATCTAACCTCAAGTTCATTATCGATTTACAAAGGGTGATGATTTCAGTTTCCTTCAAAAGACCATTTTCCGTTATTTTCCGAACCACACAGCCTCAACCATTTTCTGAAAATTCATTCTCGTCATTTTACAAAACCAAAACCAAATCTATCACCTTTATTTTACAAAATCAATTCCATAGTACCAAAACCATAGCTTAACTCAACATCATGTGATTAGTCTGAATCAATACCAACACCGTGGTTACTTCTCTTTTGTTTTCTTTTGATATGAACACAATTAACCAACCCATATTAGCAAAATATAAAGATTATTCAACTTCCTCCCTTTTTAAATCCATTATATCAACAATAACAAACTAGGGCTTTCCTCTATTTCTTCGTAAACATAGTAAATCATTTCCAAAATAACTCAACAACAAACAACTTAACAATACCAATCATGAGTATCAAACCCTAGATTCCCTCTCATGTTTTTCAAGAAAAACCCATAGTGAATATGTTTTTATGCAATAAAACTACCACATGTTTATCTATAAAAGTAGTATTGAAAAAAATCAAAGAAATCCCTACCTCAAGCTTAGGAGAGAAAACCACCCAAAAATCATCGGCGCCGAAACCACGAACCACTCAGACCAAAAGGTAGCCCTTGACGAGAACTACAATCCATCTCAAAGGACCATGGTGAAAAGATCACTCTAGGTAAGTAGATCTAGAGATCTTTGAGCAAAAAGTGATTTTGGAGAAGGAGAGAGAGTGATACGATTTAGAGGGAGAAAAGAGAAGAAGAAATACAGAAAAGGGTTAAGTGGGAACCTATTTATAGTACTAGGTCAAAATAGAAATAAGCCCCAAAGTTATAGCGATCCCAATTTCCGTTCCTTTGTGTATTGCATTCCGGACTTAGTTCTGTGGATGTATTGTTGTCTTATCCTTATTTCTATCATTTACTCTTTGTATTTGAGTCTTGGGTTATGTTGGGCAGGTTTGAAACAGGTTGGTTGTGTTTAGAAACCCAAGGTTGATGCCCAGATTTTGGCTTTGACGCTCGAGCGGGCCTTTTGTTTTTGCTTCTCGGCTCGAGCTGGGATTCTGACGCTCGAGCGGGGACCATGGTCAGCAAAACTTCTGGAAGTGTGCAAACGACGCTCGAGTGGCGCTTTTCACGCTCGAGCGTGAGTTTGTGTCTGACACTCGAGCGGGGAGTTCCACGCTCGAGCGGGGCGACTTTTATATCAGTCCGAAAAGTGACATTTTGGATCACTTTTCTTTGACTCTTTCTCTCTCTAACTTTTCAAAACCTCTATTGGAGAGCTCTTCACTCTAAACTTCACATTCTCTCTAAAAAATCATCTAGCCTTAGTGATCTCCCACCTTTGGGCCTTTGTAAAAAGTGTTGAGCTTGGTGTGGACTACATTTTGATCCGAAATCTTGGGGTTTGGAGCACTTCGAAATTCTTCATCTTCTCCATTTGGTCTCATCTCTTGAGGTAGGGATAACCTACTCCATCTTATGAGTTTTGTCATAAGTTTTTTGCATTTTGATTAGTTGGTGATGTTTGGTAATTTTGGAAAAAGTTAGGGTTTGGTTTTGTGATTTATAAAGAGGGGTTTTCAAATGTTTAAATCCATGTATATATGAGACCTTGGAAAAATGGTATTATTATTGTTGTTGAAATAGTGAAATCGAATCTTAGGGTTGATATTGAGAAAAGGGAAAAAAATGTCCTAATTATTGTAATAAATTAATTTGTATAATTAATTTGGGGAAATACAAAATTGAGTTGAAAATCGTGAAATTGAGAAATTATGAGATTGATTGGTGTAGTTAGATAATTTAATCACTCACCCATGAGAATGTCAATGTTTTATCTGTTGATAAATTTTATTATCTGTTTAGAGATAACTGCTTTGGGCAATCGGTGAAGGATAGTCTTGATTGCTGTAGACACTGTATGTTGATTAGGGAAAACTGAAACCAATCACGGTCGGATTAATACAACAAATATGTGTATTGATTGATTATTGTGTATGACAAGTGTTTAATACATTATATATGCATATTGTTTGGGAGGGTATAGGGGATGTACTCCATGGTTTGAGAGGAGATAGGGGATGGACTCTCAAACCTGTTTGGGAGGAGATAGGGGATGAACTCCATTGATACAGCAAATATGTGTATCACTTGAAGTGTTAATACAGCAAATGTGTGTATTAAATTGAACTATTAAAAGTGTTTTTAATGTGAGTTATAGACTCATATGAATTGTGAATAAAGGAAATGTTTTAATGTGGGATGTATTCCCATTTAATTGTTGGGCCAGGTTCTGAGCCATGTTTATGAAATGATTTGGATAAGTAAAGGAAAGTGAGATGTAACATGGAACTGTATTGTGATATAATTTGGTTTATAAGTGTTAACCATCTATCAAATGCTATTGCTTTAGTCATTGCTCATATTTGGCTTAGTATATCTCTACTGGGCTATGGCTCACCCTTCATGGGACATCATTTTCAGGTTCAGGTGACATGCCACCTCCAAGGATGTAGCTTGGATGGTTTTTGAGAGTTGAAGACTCTAAATTATTTTTGTTATTTTGGTATTACATATAAATTCAAGCCAAGGGCTTAATGTGCTTTGAGTTAGTACTCTCTTTTTGTGTAATCAAGTGTTAGCTTGGAAAGTTGTAAGCCCGTTGAGCATTTACTTTTGTTGTCAACATGTAATACATTTGTAAGGAATACTGCGATGAATGGAATTAAGTCTTATGTACTTATGTCTTTGTATGTCAATAATGTGGGTGTCTATGTATTATTTTGAGGGGGTTACAACTTGGTATCAGAGCGTACCAGGTTTGAATACTTTGGGTACGTGGGAAGTGGTTAGTACCACAGTGGGTTTGTCTCACTTGTTAGAGACTTAGGTGTAATGTTATATGTTATGCGTTTACTTGATAACATGTTTACGTGACTATTTGGGTATGGGATTTAGTTTCTGGGATGTTGATTAGATCCTTGGATTTCTATGAGTCTTGTTGGAAAAGCACTTGATCAATGTTGTTTCTAACCGGAACTCTAGTAACGCCTCGGGATTGTCATTATCCGGAAATGAAATTCGTAAGTGCTTATGTGATTATGTGCTTACGTAGAGTGAATTACAGTTGTCCATGCATTAGGACGCAAGTGTTATAGCTTCGGCACATTTATGAATGTGCTAATGTTCTTCATTGCCTTTATTAGGATGTGCAGAACGAGGACGTGGTGGTAGGCAAGGTAGGCCTAGGAGGCAGGAGATGCCTATATCGGATGACATTCCAGCGCAGCAGGAGGGTGTTGGTCAGGCCAATGTGGTCGAGCCAGTAGGTCAGCAGGCCATGGGCGCCTTCGCCTGCGAGATGGCAGGAGCATTGAGGGAATCCATGTACATTCTCAGAGCTGAGAATCAGGTTTAGGCCCAGGGTACTTTTGCAAGATCCACCTTTCCAGTGCCGAGTGCAGGTCCTAGGAGAGGCTGTCAGGGAGACGTTACTTGTTACAAGTGTGGTCAGCTGGGCCACAAGTCTCCAGCGTGCCCGCAGAGGGGAGGAGGGCAGAGAGCAGCTTCATCTTCGGCTCGACATCAGAGCCAGAGTCAGGGCAGAGGTCAGCCGCTCTCTTGTTACCAGTGTGGTCAGGCGAGGCACCTGAAGATGTTCTGCCTGCCATTGAGTGCCACATCGGGTGCGTCTGGTTCGAGGCAGACGCAGAGTTTTTAGCCAGCACAGTCAGTTCAGGCCTCGAGGGCCAATCAGGGAGCTTCGTCGTCCCAGTCTGTGCAGTAGTCTTTTGCTCCTGGGGGTGAACAGGTAGACCAACGACCTTCAGGGCGCGTATATGTTGTTACCACACAGGATCTTGTACCGGCTCCATCTGTTGTGAGAGGTACCTTTTTGTTTTGTAACTCGGTTGCCAATGTGTTGATTAATATGGGTGCATCACATTCCTTTATATCTGTTGCATTTGCATCTGTTTTAGGGTTGGAGTTGGCACAGTTAGCATCTCCTATATGTGTTGTATCACCTGTTGGGGGTGAATTGATTTTGAAACAAGGGTGTCAGGGCTGTGATATAGAGGTCGCTGACCGCCGGCTTCCATTTTCTTTTGTAGTTATGGCTATGTCGGGTTTTGATGTGATTTTGGGTATGGACTGGCTATCGTCATACCGGGTTATTATCGATTGTTACCGCCAGAGGGCCCCAGTTTGTACATTGAGCGGGGATTGTTTCTATTTCTTAGGAGATCGGGTTGGTAGTGTTTTGCCACCGGTGTATGATCCGCGAGGGCGGAGTCAGCTTAGTGGTCTTCTCGCTAGCCTTATGAGTAGTGAGTGTGATGAGACCGGGATTGAGTTTCCGAGAGTGGTTTGCGAGTAGTCAAATGTTTTTCCCGAGGACCTTGTTAGTTTACCACCTCATCGAGAGATTGAGTTCTCTATTGACTTAGTGCCTGGCACGGCATCGATTTCCATGGAACCTTACCGTTTTGCCACAGCCAAGTTGAGTGAGTTGAAGATTCAACTCCAGGAGTTGCTAGATAAGGGTTTTGTCTGCCCTATTGTTTCGCTGTGGGGAGCACCGGCCGTCTTTGTTAAGAAGAAAGATGGTGCTTTGAGACTTTGTATCGATTGCCGGAAGTTGAATCAGGCTACGGTTAAGAACAAGTACCCTATGCCCCGTATAGATGATTTGTTTGACCAGTTGAAGGGGTCCCGTTGTTTCTCTAAGATAGACTTGAGATCGGGTTACCATCAGTTGAGGGTCAGGGAGGAGGGTATCCCGAAGACGGCTTTCTGTACGTGGTATGGCCACTATGAGTTTCTGGTGATACCGTTTGGGCTCACCAATGCACTAGCAGTGTTTATGGACTTGATGAACCAGATCTTCTGTGAATTCTTAGATCGTTTCGTGGTCATTTTCGTGGACGACATTCTGATTTATTCACTTTCGGAGGAGGAGCACGAGGAACACTTGAGAGTGGTGTTTGAGTTGCTTAGAGCCCATAGGTGTAGACACCCCATTTTTGACCGACCTTAAGACTTAAACGTCACCAGTTGAGCGCTCGGTGATGTTTCATATTGTGCTCGTTCTGAGGTTTCAGAGTCTCGGCTGCGAGCCTTGCCTCCGGACTTCGGGGCTCTTTTCTACTTTACCTCGGTTTGCGAACCAGGTCCTATTTTCTCTTCCGGAAGGGAGGGAGAGGTCCCGTAGACCATCTCTCAGTGGCCGTTGGCTACGTTTCGAGATCGTAGGCCATTTTTCCTGTTTGGAGGCCAGTTTTCGATTTTCGGAGTCGTCGGCCGTGTGCCTCGGTTCGGGATCGCTTAACTACCTCCGTTTGCACCGGTTTTAGTACACACCTTGTTTCCTCCCTTTAGAGGGACACTGTGGCCCGGGAGACCACCTTTGTGGTCATACGCCCCTTCCGGTGCCTAACAGCCTGTTTTCGAGGCCCCAGACTGCGCGTTTTGGCCCCCGAACCCTCGTTTTGCATCCGTCTTAGTCCATTTTTGGTGGGGACCCTATTTTCATTATTAGGGAGGTGGTAGGATGGTGGGAGGCCACCTTTTCCCCTGAAAAACCAATTTTCTCATTTTCTCACTCCAAAGGCCGGTTTTTCTGACAAAAAACTGGTTTTTCTCACTTTTGAGCCACAATTTCTGGCTTTTCTTTGAGCATAAAGTGTGTAATCCATGTTGAATGTGAATGAAGTCCATGTATTTGATCATCTCTTCACCAATTAAGTTGAGAATAATGAGTATCTCCTACATGCAAGTGCAAATCATGAAAGTGTGAGCTTTGAATGTTTGAATTTGGTGTGTTGGTGATGAGTTTGAGTCAATTTGGAACATGCATGTAAGTAATTCTCAGAATGTAAGTAATTCTCAGAATTGAACTTCATAATGTTGTAATTTGGTGTTTGTACCATGTTAGTACATGTATATGCAAAGTTTGAGCCAAAATCATGTGTTTAGAGCCTTTGAATGTCAAGTTGAAGCTCAAGAACATGTTCAGGAAAATCCAAAAATTTTGATGTCCGCTCGAGCGGGGGATCCGCCGCTCGAGCGTAAAATACGAGCTCCCAGTATTTTCTGCAGACATGACATCCGCTCGAGCGGAGAATTTCACACTCGAGTGGGGAGCTATGTAGACGGATCTTCAGCTCGAGCGTCTGAGTTCACACTCGAGCGTGAAAATGTTGTATCCAATACTTTTGCAGACCTCCTGGGTCCGCTTGAGCGGGGATCCCTATTTCTGGAATTTTGAGAATACATTCTGTGTTTCGTTTTCCGTTTCCCTTCACTTCTAAGTACTCTTAGGCATGCATTAAGCATTGTAAATGACTTAAAAGGGATAAGAATAAAGCCTAAAGAGGAATATGTGAATTAAGAACGGATTGAATCTATTGTGACCCATTTGTGTTATGTGATGTATAGGGTCAAGCCCTAGGGCAAATCAACCAACCGATCACTGTGAGTAATATCTTAATAAAGATATTTGAAGTATGTTATTTGTCTTATTGCTTACTTCTATGTAAGTCTTATAAGTTTGTTTATCTGAATGGTAGACAAATGTTTGCTATGCCGAATGATAGAATGAATGGGCCAGAGGCCAGTATGATCTGAATGATAGAATGAATGGGCCAAAGGCCAGTCTGACATGAATTATAAAGTGAATGGACCAAAGGCCAGTTTGCCGTGTATGACATAAATGAATGGGCCAGAGGCCGTATGACATGAATGAATGGGCCAAAGGCCAGTTTGACATGAATAAGAGAATGAATGGGCCAAAGGCTAGTCTGACATGAATGATAGTCTGACATGAATAATAGTCTGACAAGAATGAATGGGCCAGAGGCCGTTGGATATGAATGAATGGACCAGAGGCCAGTCTGACATGAAAGATAGAATGAATGGGCCAAGGGCCAGTTTGACACTAATGAACACTAATGAAAGTATGGATGGGCCAAAGGCCAGTTTGACACTAATGAAAGTATGAATGGGCCAAAGGCCAGTTTGACATGAATAGATTAGGCCCGAGGCCATTTGATATGTTTAGAACTGCAGTCACCTGCCCTATGTATACCTATATATATATTAGATAGAATATGAATTGGGCCCGAGGACGTTTGTCGTATGTTGTTCTAACGTATCTTCTTCATTCGATATAGTTCACTGAGCTTTTGCTCACGCTCATTCATGTATATATAGGTGAGCCAAGAGCGGTCCAAATCCAGCGTCAGTGAAGTCTGTGTGGAACAACCAAGGTTTTGAGGAGTCAACCCTTGCGTCTCGCGCACGAGACACGTCTTCGCCCTTTTGCTATCTTGTGTCATTTTGACAGCTACTAAAAAAAATTAGTAGCTAAATATTTTACTTTTGCCGACTAAAAAAATATTTAGTCGCCAATTCCACAACTTTTGGCGACTAAAATTTTTTTAGTCGCCAATTTTAGTCGCCAAATGTGCGTTTTGTTGTAGTGACGTGTACACGCATTTCGGTTGTCTCTTTTCCATCTAATGGCCACCGATGTGAGTGTGGCTGAGGTCCACTCATGTTGGCGTAAGTCCATCGTGCATTGTGCATGCCATTTCAGTCCATAGCATTGCGTATGAGGTTGTATTTTAGAGCATTGTGTATGCCAGGTTACATCACGCGCATTGTGTATGCCATTTTAGTACATAGCATTTCGTATGCTAGGTTGCATGTTAGTCGCATTGTGCATGCCATCCCATTTGCATGGTGCTTGGAATAGGGTTTAGTCTAAGCACGGGAAACGAGGGGCGTTTCGTACTCCAAGTGACGAAACGTGCCTCGATTCCCTGTCCCCGACGTTCTTGATTATCTATGATAGAATTGTTGGCTTCATATGCTCATACCCGCATTCATGTCATATTAAAACGTGCAATTCGGTCTCTCGGCCATCATGCATCGAGATGCGTGATTGGTGGCTCGAGAGCCGAGGGCCACACTCCCTAGAGCTTGTGCAAGGACGGAGAGGAGTGGTCGCGCACACATTTGTTGAAAATACATTGCTTTCTCTCCTTCTTGCCTTTGTTGCAGAAAAACCAGAGTCCAGGGGCAGAAAGTGGTCGGCCGACCAAGTTTTCTGGTAGGCCGACCACCTTTTTTGGTTTTCACCATGAGGGGTGGTCGGCAGGGGGTTTCCAAGCCAATACCTGGTCGTTGGCTTTCCCAAGGTGGAGTTTCAGCCTCCTGGAGCTTTGTGTAAGTTCCTGAAATCAGCTGCAAATAATGGCGAGACAAGACATCACGATGGAATTTACCGACAAAGCGCATCGAGCATGCATGCATCCATTATCACCCAAAACAGAGCCAGGGCAGTCCATTTGCATGCCAGTTTATAGCTTACTTAGCTAATTTGTTAGTTAGTTAGTAGATGTGTAATAATTAGCTGTAATTCGTTATTCATTTCGGACTGTATTATTTATTCGGACCCTCCGAGCGAGGGCACAATTGTAATAAGTGTGCGTGCGTGTGATGTATGTCTTCCAACCCCACGTCTTTCTCCCTTTTATTTACCAGTAGTACACACATTTCTTGAAAAATGCATTGATTTGCCTTTGTTGCTCTCTATTGCAGCAAAAACAGAAGTCTGGAAAAAGGGGCGGCCAACAGAAGTCTGGAAAAAGGTGCATGCATTATTCATTTGTCTTGCATGCACCGAGGCTCGGCGCATCATTCAAACCGCATTGTATTTCAATACTTATTTGAATACATGTTTCAACGCATGTTATCAAATCGTTGCTTTCATATGCCATCTTAGATAGCCGAGCCTATTAATCGCATTCCTGCATGTGTTGCATTTGGCATTTTTGTATAGTTAGGATCATGCATGGATTTCTAACATAGCTTTTATTTTGGCTTGGAGTACTCAGTAAGCGTTTAGGCTTTAGCATCCTTGCATGCGTGTGAGTGCCTGCCATGATAGCATGCTTACCACGAGGCTATCTGCTTTCGTGATATAACTGCCTAAATGCCTGTGGGTAAAGGTTGGATTATTTGGATTGAAACAATTCATCAACTGTGAGTTTTAAGCCCACTAGATAGTGGCAAAATCATGTTTTCTAAGCCCACCCGAGGGTGGGAAAATCTGCATTTCAAGCCTACTTGCGAGTAGCAAACCGCTTTCAAAAACCAAAATGAAATGTTTTGTTCCAATTCAGGCGATCCAGTTTATACTTGTATGCTGTGCGCATCACATAGTAAATTTGGCTAATAACCAGAATAAGAACGCATAATGTTTTCAAAACTAGATATCATGGTTAGTAGAGGCTGATCTTTGATCGGGCGAGCGGGGGTGCTCACGAAGTGACCTTCCCCAATCGTACCCAAGTTCCCGAGCCGAGGCAACTTTGGTGATAACGGACACGTGGCCTCAGGCAACGAGTCAGGGTTTCCTAAATTTTCCAAAATAAAATATTTAGGTGGCGACTCTGTATCTGGCAAAGCAATCCATGTTTGGCACTTCTTTCAAAAAATCTGTTTTCAAAATGGTTTGTCGGATTTGGACTCTTTGATGATTCATCGGTCTTGCATTGCACTCCGCCAGATTAGATACAGGACCGTGACAATTGAGTCCGAACTGTAGAGAGGCCCGAGGGCACGTCTACAGTAGGCTGTATGCCAAATTTGGAAAGTGTGAGTTCTGGCTGAGAGAGATCAAGTTCTTAGGCCATGTAGTCTCCGGGGAAGGAGTGTCTGTTGATACATCCAAGTTAGAGGCAGTGCAGGACTGGGCACAGCCTAAGAGTGTGTTTGAGATCCGTAGTTTTCTGGGATTAGCTGGGTATTACCACCGGTTTGTGAAGGATTTCTCCAGGTTAGCTTCACCGTTGACTAGATTGACGCGAAAATGGGTCAAATTTGTATGGAGTGAGACTTGTGAAAAGTCGTTCCAAGAATTGAAAGTTAGACTTACCGCCGCTCCGGTTTTGATTATTCCGGAGAGAGATTTGGGTTATGCTGTTTATTGTGATGCCTCACGAGAGGGTTTGGGTTGTGTGTTGATGCAAGAGGGGAAAGTGGTGGCCTATGGCTCACGTTAGTTGAAAATACACGAGAGGAATTACCCTACTCATGACTTAAAGTTAGCAGCAATAATCTTTGCCTTGAAGATTTGGAGGCATTATTTGTATGGTGAGAGGTTCGAGGTGTTCTCGGACTATAAGAGTTTGAAGTACCTGTTTACATAGAGAGACTTGAATTTGAGCAGATGAGGTGGATGGAGTTCATCGAGGACTATGATTTTGAGTTGCACTATCACCCAGGAAAGGCCAATGTTATGGCCGATGCCCTTAGTAAGAAATCCATTAGTGATGTAGGTTGTATAGCCATCCGAGAGTGGGAGATGTTGGGTGCACTTGGCGAGTTCGATTTGCTTCTGGGCGAATCTGTTGAGGCTGCGGCCTTGTTTTCTGTAGTTGCGCAGCTTACCAATGTAGGTCGAGTGTTAGAGGCACAGAGAGGTGACCTTGAGGTAGAATCCCTTCGGGAGAAGATCTCCGGTGGGAAGGTTGAGAAGGGTTTGACTGTGTATCCCGACCTGAGTGTGAGATACCGAGACCGTCTGTTTGTGCCGGAGTCTTGCCGAGAGGAGGTACTTCAAGAGTTTCACCATTCACGCCTTGCGGTGCATCCAGGAGGCACTAAGATGTATCGTGATTTTGGTCGCCAGTTTTGGTAACGGGGGATGAAGAAAGATATGGTAGTGTTTGTGTCTAAGTGCCTTACTTGTTAGCAAGTGAAGGCTGAGCATCAAAGGCCAGCGAGTTTGTTGCAACCCTTGCCTATTGCCGAGTGAAAGTGGGAGCATGTCGCTATGGACTTCGTTGTAGGTCTTCCGAGGACTCAGCGGGGTAGTGATGCTATTTGGGTCGTTGTAGACCGGTTGACTAAGTCGGCACACTTTATCCCTATGCGCGTAAGAGATTCGGTAGATCATCTTGCCAACTTGTATGTTCGGGACATAGTGAGGTTGCACGGGGTCCCAGTGTTGATCGTCTCAGATAGAGATCCATGTTTTACTACTAAGTTGTGGCAGAGTTTGCAGAGCGCCTTGGGCACTAAATTGACCTTTAGCACGGCTTATCATCCTCAGACTGACGGGCAGTCCGAACGTACTATTCAGATCCTTGAGGATATACTTCGGGGTTATGTCCTTGACTTTAGTGGGTCATGGGAGAGGCACTTGCCCTTAGTGGAGTTTGCCTACAACAACAGTTTCCAATCGAGTATTGGTATGGCACCGTTTGAGTCCTTGTATGGCTGACCGTGTAGGTCTCCAGTTTGTTGGGCCGAGGTGGGTGATGCACCTTTGTTGGGCCTGGAATTGGTGAGGGAAACGACGGAGAAAGTTGAGCTTATCCGTAGGAGGCTTGTTACAGCCCAGAGTTGCCAAAAGAGTTATGCCGACCGTAGAAGGAGGGCTTTGGCATTTGAGGTGGATGATCATGTCTTCTTGAAAATATCACCTAGGCGGGGTTTGATGAGGTTTGGGAAAACTGGGAAGTTGTCTCCTCGGTTAATCGGTCCCTTTGAGATCTTTGAGAGGATTGGGGAGGTTGCATACCGTTTAGCCTTACCACCGCAGTTGTCCGGAGTACATGACGTGTTTCATGTTAGCATGCTTCGGAAGTACGAGCCGGATCCATCGCATATGTTGGATTGGACCGACTTAGAGGTTGATGAGGATGCCTCGTTTGAGGAGAGACCGGTTCAGGTCTTGGATAGGCGAGGTCAAGTCTTGCGAGGTAAGACGATACCCTTTGTTAAGGTTTTGTGGAAACATCACGGAGTGGAGGAAGCCACTTGGGAACGTGAGTTGGAGGTCCGAGAGAAATATCTGGACTTGTTTGTTAATGTTTAATTATATAATGGGAGTTTTGTTTTGTATTGATAAACCTTAAGAGTATTGAATATTTCTTATGTTGTAAAACATGGTATATGTTTTGATTTATGGAAGCATTGTTGAATATGCTTGGAAAATGGAAGTTTATTTTAGCATTGTAAATGTTAATTCTGTTTTAGCAATGCAAATATATTATTGGCATTGGTTATGTTATAGAATTGTGGAACATGGTATTGAAATTTGTTGAAATTCAAGGAATGCATATTGATAATTCATGTTGTAGAATTTGTTGTAATTGCCTCTTGAGAAGGGATGGTATGACCGGTGATGGGTCAGGTTGATAAATATTGAATTGTAATATTGTTGAGAATTGAGAAATCATATTTTTTGAAACTTGTTTACCTAATTTCAGGGACGAAATTCTTTAAGGATGAGAGGTTATAGCGATCCCGGTTTTCTCTTCTTTTGTGTATTGTATTCCAGACTCGGTTCCGTGGATGTGTTGTTGTCTTATCCTCATTTCTATCCTTTACTCTTTATATTTGAGTCTTGGGTTATGTTGGGCAGGTTTGTAACAGGTTGGTTGTGTTTAGAAACCTAAGGTTGATGCCCAGATTTTGGCCTTGACGCTCGAGCGAGCCTTTTGTTTTTGCTTCTCCGCTCGAGCGGGGATTCTGACACTCGAGCAGGGACCATGGTCTGTAAAACTTTTGGAAATGTGCAAACGACGCTCGAATGGAACTTTTCATGCGCGGGGAGTTCCATGCTCGAGCGGGGCGACTTTTATATCAGTCCGAAAAGTGACTTTTTGGATCACTTTTCTTTGACTCTTTCTCTCTCTAACTTTCAAAACCTCCATTGGAGAGTTCCTCACTCTAAACTTCACATTCTCTCTAAGAAATCATCTAGCCGTAGTGATCTCCCACCTTTGGGCCTTTGTAAAAAGTGTTGAGCTTGGTGTGGACTACATTTTGATCCGAAAATCTTGGGGTTTGGAGCACTTCTAAATTCTTCATCTTCTCCATTTGGTCTCATCTCTTGAGGTAGGGATAACCTACTCCATCTTATGAGTTTTGTCATAAGTTTTATGCATTTTGATTAGTTGGTGGTGTTTGGTAATTTTGGAAAAAGTTAGGGTTTGGTTTTGTGATTTATAAAGAGGGGTTTTCAAATGTTTAAATCCATGTATATATGAGACCTTGGAAAAATGGTATTATTATTGTTGTTGAAGTAGTGAAATCGAATCTTAGGGTTGATATTGAGAAAAGGGAAAAAAATGTCCTAATTATTGTAATAAATTAATTTGTATAATTAATTTGGGGAAATACAAAATTGAGTTGAAAATCGTGAAATTGAGAAATTATGAGATTGATTGGTGTAGTTAGATAATTTAATCACTCACCCATGAGAATGTCAATGTTTTATCTGTTGATAAATTTTATTATCTGTTTAGAGATAACTGCTTTGGGCTATCGGTGAAGGATAGTCTTGATTGTTGTAGACACTGTATGTTGATTAGGGAAAACTGAAACCAATCACGGTCGGATTAATACAGCAAATATGTGTATTGATTGATTATTGTGTATGACAAGTGTTTAATACATTATATATGCATATTGTTTGGGAGGAGATAAGAGATGTACTCCATGGTTTGAGAGGAGATAAGGGATGGACTCTCAAACCTGTTTGGGAGGAGATAGGGGATGAACTCCATTGATACAGCAAATATGTGTATCACTTGAAGTGTTAATACAACAAATGTGTGTATTAAATTGAAATATTGGAAGTGTTTTTAATGTGAGTTATAGACTCATATGAATTGTGAATAAAGGAAATGTTTTAATGTGGGATGTTTTCCCATTTGATTGTTGGGCCAGGTTCTGAGCCATGTTTATGAAATGATTTGGATAAGTAAAGGAAAGTGGGATGTAACATGGAACTGTATTGTGATATAATTTGGTTTATAAGTGTTAACCATCTATCAAATACTATTGTTTTAGTCATTGCTCATATTTGGCTTAGTATATCTCTACTGGGTTATGGCTCACCCTTCATGGGACATCATTTTCAGGTTCAGGTGACATGCCACCTCCAAGGACGTAGCTTGGACGGTTTTTGAGAGTTGAAGACTCTGAATTATTTTTGTTATTTGAGTATTACATGTAAATTCAAGCCAAGGGCTTAATGTGCTTTGAGTTAGTACTCTCTTTTCTTGTAACCAAGTGTTGGCTTGGAAAGTTGTAAGCCCGTTGGACATTTACTTTTATTGTCAACATGTAATACATTTGTAATGAATACTGTGATGAATGGAATTAAGTCTTATGTACTTATGTCCTTGCATGTCAATAATGTGGGTTTCTATGTATTATTTTGAGGGCGTTACAAAAGTCAACCCAAAATATCTAGTCAAAATATTCCCAAAAAGTAGGCCCAAACCGGTAGGAAAATCTGGGAAAAAGTCGCAGGTGTCGACCTCTGCAACAGTGGTGTCAACACCGAAGAGGAAAAAAAAATCTGGAAAAGCTTTGACTGCACTGCAGGTGTCGACACCACCCCAGACTGGTGTCTACCCTATGTTCCAGCAACCAACACACAGACAGAAGAGGGTCGACTCTCTCCCAGTCTGGTGTCTACCCTATGTTCCTACAACACTTCCAGAACTTCATCAACAGGTAATGGTCGACCCTAGGAATGCTGGTGTCGACCCTAGAATGGAATTTCTAAGTCTGCAAGGAACTTTTGACAAGAATAAGTGCGAACAACTAAACCCAACAAGTTTATATCAATTTGTACTCCTCCAAAACTAAAGTACAACAACATTAAAGGTCATGTGAGACATTAGTAAAAAATTTATAAAAAGTTATGTAAAAATTTAACGAATGTTTATAATGAGAATTTTTATGAATCATTTTAATGAGAAATGTAAATAAAATAATAATTTTTAGATAAAAATAAAATATTTAAAAATTATAAATGATATTTGAATGTCAAAAGAGTTCTTTATAAATTTTTCTTCACTTTTCCCATATCGAATAGGAATAATGCTATCTATACTGATTAGTGTACATACTAGTGTACCAATTAGTGATGTGACATAATTATAGAGGGAGTAATGCTAGAGACCCCAAAAATTCTACCAAAAGTTTTACCAAATGTCTCACATGGGTGTGGGACCACACCCATGTGAGACATTTGGTAAAACTTTTGGTAGAATATTTGGGGTCTCTAGCATTACTCAAATCCTATTTAGAGTTGTTATAACCCAATAAGTCCACTATAGAAAATTATAACATATTTAGTCACATGTACTTATACTTTTATTCCATGCGATCCTTGTTTCCTAATTTATATTGTTTGTTGGACTATTACATCCTTATGTCTATTGTTAATATGTATTACATAGAAAAATGATATACACATTTCTTTTTTATTGCTACCCCTATTTTGGTAGTTACTGTTATTCATGTTTTTCTTTTTGATCAGTTTCATTCACATTTGTGGTATTATCTCATTGTGCTAGAGTTTCGAAACTCTCTATTTGGTAGGGTTTAGAAACTCTAGTTTACAAATAGTGGTGAAATAATATTATGTTCCTCTATTGTTGTGGTGAAGCTTTGTGTTCCTCTATTGTCACTTTGTGTTCGAAGTTCTGTATTCATCCTTGTTGCGTTGTGTTCAAAACTCTATGTTTCTCCATTATTGTAAGTCGAAAATCTGTTTATGTCTAGTCAATTTTGTTACAAACATATTATTCAAGTGTGGGTTAGATTTAATTTGGATTGGTGGAATGGTAAAATTGCACATGTCACGACCCACACCTCGCACCCAAGAGTTAAGTATCGTGATGGCCAGTAACTGAAGTTAGCTCCGGCCAACTCTTAAACAAATTACTAAATATGAGCAGAAAAATATTTAAGTGAGGGTACCAAAATAATCATTGGAGTTTCTATTTAATTAAATTGTCAGAGCTGAATTATGTCTACAAAGTGCTCTGTGTCTACCCCATGCGTTGGCCTTGACATATCACCTGAAAGTGGTAAATAACTATAAGCACATGATAGAATAAGAAATATTATGCTAAGAGCATAAGGGCATAAAATTGACAATGGATAAATATTGGCTAAACAAAGCTTGATATTAAAATACATAATATATAATATGAGAATCATTTGACATATAATACAGAAATCATATAAACAAAATAATCATAACCACGGTACAGAACGGAACAGAACAGATGTATGGACTCAAGAGATGGGTCGTACGAACTCTAGATGTGGCTTCCACCATAATGTAGCACTTAGCTCTGTACATCACTTTACTCCACACCAGAAATCATAACCATAGTACAGAACAGAACAGAACAGATGTGTGAACTCAAGAGGTGGCTTGTACGAATTCTAGAGGTGGCTCCCACAATAGTATAACACTTAACTCCGTACAACACTTTGCTCCATACCAGAAATCGGAGTGTCAGTGGATCCATGAAAGATAGAGGGTGACAAAGTGACTAATCAGAAACCAACGGTTATTTAAGTCCCCCAAGACATGGGACTTCCATGGTGGTACTTATAAAATAATTACTTAAAACACATTTTAATAAACAGTTATATCCATGGGTTTTCCTTATTATATAAAATAAGGTTCATAAATTAAAAGTGCTAATATAATTTATAAAACCCAATTTACATAAAATAAACTATGGTAACTAAAAATATACGTAAAACATATAATAGTAACTCAAGGTATAATATAACTTACCTTAATGTTAATTCTAATTTTTACCTTTTGCTCACTGTGACTCACTAAATATTCCAAATTAAACTCGAAGTTTTATATATAAAAACAAACACTTAGAGTGCAGAGAGAGAGAGAGAGAGAGAGAGAGACTAAGGCTTCATTTGGGAAACCCAACTTGGGGCTTTTTTGGCTATTTTAGTCACAAAAAATAAAATAGACTTTTTAGCCCAATAAGATAAAACATCACATCCAACCCATAATCATTACATTATTTCTCTCACAAAAAAGTCAAAAAAGCCAAAAGTCATTCCCAAATTAGGCTTTTTAGCCCCAGGCTAAAATAACTAAAAAAAACCAAAAAGTTAAAAAGTCAACTCACTTCCCAAACGAACCCTAAGAGTGTTTGAGGATGGATGATGTTGATGGACATGTTCATCTTTATATATAAGAGACAAAGCTTGGGCAGCAAGAGACTTGGGGGCACGCATTTTTATTGTACAAAAAATGTTATGTTTTAGTGTATTTTTGTGTAGAAAAAATATAGAGAAAAATATAATAAAAATATCATAATGCTTTGAAAATAATATTGAATAATAATATAAAGTTAAAATTATTTTTTTTTTGCATAATGCTTTGAAAATAATATTGAATAATAATATAAAGTTAAAATTATTTTTTTTGAAATCATTTATAATTAAATAATACTAATATAAAATTTAAAATACTATTTAAATTTTCGGGTTATTACAATCTTCTCTCCTTTTAAAAATTTCGTTCTCGAAATTTGTTATATGTGTAACCTATCCGTTGTGCACTTTGATACATATATGTATATATATATCAATAATAAATTTGATGATTAATCTGATATAAAATATTGCTAAATCATTAACTCAAGAAAAAAAAGAAAAACAAAATTATCAAAAATAACTCACTATTTATTTGTCAAAAACTGTGTTAGGTCAAAATGAGAAACAATGGGTGATTTTAAAAACTTTTCATTTGTTTTGTTTCCGAAAATAATAAAATGAGAACACAATTAAACAAGCGACTGGAAATTAAATGACAGAATCATATGCAAGAGTTGAAGGAATTTGAGATGAATTTCCATTTCTTTTATCCGTAAACTGTTATTGATGGGAAATAATTTCAAAATTAGTATCTTTATAAATATTTGTATAAATTTTGAAAGATCATAGATTGGAATCCACTTCTAAAAAGTCAAAATGAATTTGTTTACTTTTTTCTTCAAATGCTAAGGAACATATAATACGGAATTTGTTGTTTTTGTTTTTTTTTTTCTTCAAATTATTCAACATATACAATTAAGATATATACAATTATATATAAAGTAATAAATAACTCATCTTAATTACAAAATTTAATGAAATGCCATAATTATATATACCATGATTGTTGCTACACAAATATTTAATTTAAATACAACCTATAATCTAGCTCAACATTTCCTCCATCCCATTTGTGCATGTGTCCTATGCTCCAATGATTTATTATTATTATTATTTTAAATAAACCATTGCTCTAATACCACTTGTCATGACCCGCTCCTCATACCCAAGGGTTAAATATCGTGATGGCCAGTAACTGAAGTTACCTCCGACTAACTCTTAAACAAATTACTAATACGAGCGGAAAACTATTTAAGTGAGGATACCAAAATAATTATTGAAGTTTTTATTTAATTAAATTGTTAGAGCTGAACTATGTCTACAAAGTGCTTTGTGTCTACCCCACGCACTGGCCCTAACATATCACTTGAAAGTGGTAAATAACTATAAGCACATGATAGAGTAAGAAATATTATACTAAGAGCATAAGGGCATAAAATTCACCATGGATAATTATTGGCTAAACAAAGCTTGATATTAAAATACAAAATATATAATATGGGAATCATTTGACATGTAATACAGAAATCATAAAAACAAAATAATCATAACCACAGTACAGAATGGAACAGAACAGATGTATGGACTCAAGAGATGGCTCATACGAACTCTAGAGGTAGCTCTTACCGTAGTGTAGCACTTAGCTCCGTACATCACTTTACTTCACACCATAAATCATAACCACGGTATAGAACAAAACAGAACAGATGTATGGACTCAAGAAGTGGCTCGTACGAACTCTAGAGGTGGCTCCCACAATAGTGTAGCACTTAACTTCGTACAACACTTTGCTCCACACCAAAAATCAGAGTGTTAGTGGATCCATGACAGTCAGAGGGTCACAAAGTGACTAATTAGAAGCCAATAGTTATTTAAGTCTCCCAAGAAATGGGACTTCCGTGATGATACATATAAAATAATTACTCAAAGCATATTTTAATAAACAGTTATATGCATGAAATTTCCGTTTATATAAAAGAAGGTTCATAAATTAAATAACATAATTAAAACACAACTAATGTAAAATAAATTATAATAACTCAAAATATAAGTAAAATATATTATGGTGACTCAAGGTATAATATAACTTACCTTAATATTAATTTTAATTTTTACCCTTCGTTCATTGTGATCCATTAAATAACTAAACTCAAAGTTTTATATATAAAAACAAACATTTAGAGAGCAGCGAGAGAGAGAGACTAGGAGGATGGATGATGTTGATGCACATGTCCGACAAAGCTTGGACAGCAAGAGACTTGGCGGCACGTATCTTTATTGTACAAAAAAATATTATGTTTTAATATATTCTGGTGTAGGAAAAATGTAGAAAAAATATAATAAAAATACTATAATATTTAGAAAATAATATCGAATAATAATAAAAAATTAAAATTATTATTTTTTGAAATCATTTATAATTAAATAATACTAATATAAAATTTAAAAGACTATTTAAATTTTCGGGTATTACAGCATAGATTGTTAATGATAGTGATAATGATAAAGATGATGATGAAGATGAGGATATGGGTGATTTTTTTTTTTTTTTTAAGAGTGATTGAGTTTTTTTTTTTGGATTTTCAATTCTATTGCTGCCATTATTTCATTTTTTTATCAATCAGTGTGAATGCTCACATTTCACATTATTTGAAAGTTTGAGAAATAAGTGTTGGAATTTAGACATGGACATAATTATATATTTTGTAATATGTGAATGTTCATATATTATTGGTTATTTGTTACTATACTTGTTGTTTGAACAATTATTTTTTATTACCATTAAACAATTGAAATAGTCTTTTCCTTTCAATTTTGTTTCATGTTGTAGTGTGAATGTTCACATTAGTATGAATTTAATTTTTCTAAGGTTAGTTGTATGTTAATTGTAAATTGTGAACATTCACATTGTATTTTGATATGAGTTTTTTTTTTTTTTAAAGTTTTTTCGAAAGTTAGTTGTCTTTTGTTATTTTTTTTACCATGCTTGTTGGTTGAACAATCATTTTTGTTACCATTGAACAATCGAAAAAGTCGATTTTCACTTTTTTCAATTTTATTTTATATTTTCACGTTGCAATGTGAATGTTCACATTGGTATGAGTTTATTTTTTTTAAAAAAACTTGTTGTATATTAATTGTAAATTATGAACATTCATATTGTATTTTGATATAAGATTTATTTTTTCGAAAGTTAATTGTATGTTTGTTAATTTTGTCACTATACTTGTTAGTTGAACAATCATTTTGTTACCATTAAACAATTGAAATAGTCAATTTTTACTTTTTTACAATTTTATTTTATATTTTCACGTTGCAATGTAAATGTTTGCATTAGTATGAGTTATTTTTTTAAGCCTAGTTGTATGTTAATTATAAATTGTGAACATTCACATTGTATTTTGGTATGAATTTTATTTTTTTTGAACGTTATTTATATGTTTGTTGTTTATTGTGAACATTCACATTGTACTGTAGCATGTGTTTTATTTTTTTAAAAGTTAGTTGTATGTTTGCTGTTTACTGTGTTTTGTTGCGTTGTTTTTAAAATTTTCAAATTATAAAAAGATTCAAAATTCATAATTTGAGATTTTTTCCATGGAATGTGGGAGAGATTTTCTCCTTAAAATAAGCGAAAGATTTTCTCTTTAAAATGAACGAGAGATTTTCTCCATAAAATGAGGGATTATTTTTATCTATTAGTTTTAAAGTAGAAACATGTGCGCAAAATTAGAAATGATTTATTAGAAAGGATGGTTTGGTCATATTACATTAAACATGACTTAATAGAATATTCAAAAATAATATGGATTAGATGAAATAAAATACTTAGAAAGAGGATTTATTAAAAAATAACCCATTGAGAAAAGATAAATAATATTTTTTTATATATATGAATAAATTAATAATGCAAATTGTAGGGGAAAAAAATAAATCCATTTATTTTAATTTAAAAAAAATCTAATAATAGATGCATACTTAAAATGATAAATTTTCCGTTGTTTATATAGTATGGAATAAGTCTTATATTAAATTATTAGGATGTTATCTAACATTAATTTTAAAGAGAATGCTTATTTTAAATATTTTATCAATGAATTTTTTTTCCATTAAATTTTTTAATAACGTCTAAACAATTGAATGGTTTTAATTTATATTGCATGAAATTTTAGAATTTTATTAAATAATGCTAAAATACTTGTGGGTCTTTAATAATATATATGCAAAACGTTAGGGGAGGTATGTAATTTACCCATGTTGATAATGAATGAGTTGGTTTATGGGTATTTTTGTCTTTTCACATGCAAATCAAAGGGCAAAATGGTCATTTTACACCCAACTAGCACTATTTGTATGAACTGTAACATATTGGGGGAATCTTGATAATAGTTTCAAAAGTATGGGAGGTAAGTGTAATTATTGAAATCACAAGAGAAGTCTCAGTAATTGTCAGAAATCTTAGGAGAGATAAGTGCAATTTACCCTTATTTTATTAAAACATACATTTGTAGTAATGTGATTGAATTTATTTTAAAAAAAATTCAATTTATACATTAAATATTTCAATTTATAATGATGTCAATATACTTATTTAAGAAATATGATGAGTGATTGAATTTAATTATAAAATGATTTAATTTTTTTTTTAACTTATTGCTCGATAGATGGGTTTGAGATTTATAATTATTTTTTTGACCAGACTTGGATAGACATAGATGCTCGATGTTAGGGTCGGGCTGGGCTTGAACAAATACAAAGTCTCCTATTATGTAGTGTTAAGCTGACCCGACGTTTGTCCACTCGTAAGTAATACCCACTCTACTGTTATTCTTTTCTTCTCTCTAACTTATTTTATTTTTATTTTTTATATTCACACTTCTTTGTCATTAAATTGAAAAAGTAGAATCTTTATATCAAATAAAAAATAATAATAATTCTTAATATACAGTAAAATAAGCTCACTATTTAAAAATTTAAAATAATATATATTGTGCCATAATGTTACTAGTCTTAATATATAATACATAAACTCATTATTTATTTACAAATTTTAAATTTTAAGTGCCCAAGAATTTCAAATATTATAACCGTGATGTTACGAATGTGCACTCACAAGTTAATTTTGATGAATGTGACTACATAGTTGCGTATTTGTGAGCTCTTCGAATTTTCCAACCTTATTTGTTGTAACTACAAGTTTAATAAATCAAAACACATGAAATAGTTGAAATCAATCCAATGAACTTAAAACCAAAGTGGAAACGTTTGGGAAATCAGGATGAAAACAAAGGGCGTGAATACCTTAACAACATCAATGACTAAAAATTTCAATCTTGATGCTAATTCTCAAGAATATAATAATTTGTGTTTTTTTTTTTTTTTTCTGGTTTTTTTGTTTTTGGGCATGTGCAAATAGTCATATAAGGTCATGTTTGTTTGGGTTGACATGAGCTTGGGATTGGACTAATAATCCAATAAAATTATTAATTCGATATTTGGTTAAACAATTGAAGTACGGACTAATTATTTTAAACTTGACTATTAGTTAAGATAGGATACATAATCCAACGGATTCATAATCCTAGGATTATTAGTCATGGGAATACTAATCCAGTCCACCCAAACAAACATGGCCTACAGGTTAAATTATAGTAATTAAATTATCTTAAACTATGACTCATTCGCTCTTTGCCCTTTTGGTGTTCAAACTCAACAATTAATCACTTCAAAATATTATTTGTTACAGCTAAGCTCTCCGGTTAGGATTCTATTTGGAATTTATATAAAATCACAAAGAAAACAATTTTTGAATTTTTATGACAATAGTCTTATATGGTAATCATGTTTGTACTTTATCACTAAGATATAGAAAGCAAAGTTCAAATAGAATCACCAAGTAAGGATATTATTGTTCATAAAAATCAGTAAGTATGTCATATGGTTCATACATGACTTGATTCTGTTTAAATCCTTAGCAAATCCTAACGAAAAAAGTTTAGTATAATAAGACAATACTTCGATGTGATTTACTCTTGAGTTCTGAAATTTAGAAAAAGAAAATGTAAATAAGTCATAATTTTCGTAAATAGGGGATAATTTATTCATAAATTTATAGATCTAAATTTTATATACTTTGTTTGGTTTCAGTTTTTAAAATTTACTTTTCAGAAAATTTTATTTTTTCATTTTCCGTGTTTTTTTGTTTTCACTGAATTTTTTTTAATATTTTAAGTAATTTCTTAATGGGCAAATTACACTAACAATCCCTAGATTTGGGGCTCATGTCAATTTGGTCTCTGACTTTTTAATTGTGACACATTTGACCTTGAATTTTGAATCTTATTCCAAATAAGGACAATTGAAGATATAATTGCTCAATTTCAGGGGTAAAGTCATCAATTTGATAAAATATAAACTAATTTGACAAAAATAAATGTCAAAAAAATATTTTTGAATTTTTAAAAATTATTTATACCCACCAAATATAATTTATGTAAAATTGATAAATCTTTTACTCATTTATTTATTTATTTTACCAAATTAATTTTTATTATGTGCTTGGATGATGATCATGTAATTTGTGGTTGTTAGGATTTTAATGTGTAATCAATATATTTAATATATGAAATTTTTTTAGTTTTGAATTTTTTGATTTAATGGATTGGTTTAATAATGATATTAAAATTGTCACCATATTTGAATTTTGAAAAAATAGAAACTAATTTAATGAAAATAAAAACAACCATCCATTACATGATCATTATCCAAACATATACTATTGGGACTGTTAGTGTAATTTAACATAACTACATTTAAAGAGTATAATATTTGAGAAAAAATCTTTAAAAAATTCACTAAATACCAAAAGTACAAAAAAAAAAATTGAAAATTCAGTACATTTTTCATATTTTTGTGTATTTATTAATTTTTAAAATATTTTTTCAAAAATATTTTACTATTTAGATACATCTAAATAAGTTGCATTTAAAAAAGTAAAAAGTTTGTTTTAAATTTTTAAAATTTTCATTAAAAATAAAAAAATACGAAAAAAAAAAATTCAATTTTCAAAAAACTAAAACCAAATATGTTGTTCATACTTATTCGGACGGAATTGGAGATATTGCTGCGCGGGCTGCGCAGCAGCAATTCAAGTGCAGCGAAATGGGCCCATTGCAGGGTCCATTTTGATAATCCGAACTGTTCATATTTTAGAATATATCAAGTAGAACATACCTGTAAAAAATTAAGTTAATCGGATATCGTTTACCTATGCATCTACTTATATTTGTATCTACAAAAATAAAAAAATAATTATAATTTAAAATATTAAAATAAATACAAATGTAAGTGGATGAATGAATAAACAATATCCGATTAACTTAATATTTTACAAACATATTCTATTTAATATATTTTAAATTACGAACAATTCAAATTATCGAAATAAATCTCGAAATAAACACATTTCATTACATAACAATAGTTACTGTGCAGCTGCGCAACAGCCTCCCCATTCCTATTCGGACACTCTCAAACGTGTTTTTCAGGTATGTTTATTAAATTTAATTACCAGATCGCTTTTAAAAAAGATTCCATGTTGTTTTCATCATATTCTTTCAGCCTCCGTTTGGGAAGTGGGTTGGCTTTTTGGCTTTTTTGGCTATTTTAGCCTGGGCTAAAAAGCTTGGTTTGGGAAGGACTTTTTGGCTTTTTTGGCTTTTTTTGTGAGAGAAGAATGTAATGATTATGGGTTGGATGTGATGTTTTGTTTGTTATGGCTAAAATAGCCTATTTTATTTTTTGTGGCTAAAATAGCCAAAAAAGCCTGAAAACCATCTTGCCAAACAGAGGCTGAAGTCTCTGTACCAATTCTAAAGCTAATTTTTTCCACTAGAGCTGAAAATTTTAAAACCATGGAGTGTGACTTGGTGAAACAAAGCTTTGGTTAGGAAAATGAGAAAATAATAATAATAATAATAATAACCTAATATTATATAAGAAAAAAGGGATTTTTAATCCATAAACTTTGTAGGAGTTTTAAGTTCCCAATTTAAAATTTTTAACTTTTTAATTTTAAAAAATTAATTTTTTTTCTATTGACTAGCTCTTATTCAAGCAAAAATAAATAAATAAATAAAATTAATATCCCTTGATTATTGACTTTTAAATGAAAAGGATATCAAATATAAAAAAAAAAATGCAAAGTATACTAATCCATTTCAAAATTCAAATTTAAAGGTCAATAAATATGGAAAACAATTTATTAATTTAAATTTAAAATTGGCATGCTATAAATTTAAAATTATAATGATCTATTCCATGATTTATATATTTTAAGTACAATTTAAAATTATCATAATTAGCTCATAATTTTTGCATTTAGGGGAATTGAAATAAATCCTTCATTGGTTGTCATTGAATATGACGGTTTGATTAAATTGTTGAATGTGTGAATTTTGGTAGTCATTGTATATGATACGCCTTTAAATACATTATATATATATCATTGTTTGGGAGAAGATAATAGATGTACTCCATTGTTTGGAAAGAGATAGGGGATGGACTTCATTGAAAATTAAGTTAGTCGGAGTGTCCAGGGTGAAAGTCCTAAAATCTTATATATATATGGGTGCCGGTTCCCTCGGATGAGAATTCCGTAAAATGGCAAAATTGAAGTGCTTGTATATAAATGGGTGTCGATTCCCTCGGATGAGAATTTTGTAAAATGGTAAAATTGAAGTGTTTGTGTAATAATTGTGTTGATTGAGAACCCCTAAGTTGTAGCCTCAGTTGGGTGTCTAAAATGTAAAGAACTGGCTCATGAATTGAGATGAAATAAATTAACTTGAAATGAAGTAAGACTGGCCTCATTTGGGAACCCTCCCTTTTAGCCAAAAAGTCAAAAAGTTACTAAATTAGCTAAAAAGCCAACAACTCATACCAAAAAGTCAAAGATTCTCTTTTTTCTTTACTTTTTGCACATCTTTTCGTAAAAAGTCAAAAAATTATCCCAAACATACTAGTTTTTTTTAACTCATATTTTAGCAAAATAGCAAAAAAGTTACTAAATTAGTCTGTTCCCAAACGAGGCCTAAATTGACTAAGGGTGTATCCTTGACCTGGCGTTTTATTATGGAAAGATGTATCCTTGGCTTATCGTGCTTAAGGCCGGTAGAGCATAACACATTTGTCATTATTGTCTTAGTGTATCTGGATATATTATGGGTTATGATGGTTATGGTTCTGGAAGGCCGAGTTGCCTCATTTGTTGAGTAGATAGTTGTTGGTTGCTTGTTGTTTTCCCTTTGTACTGAATGTATATATGTAAAGACATGAATGTGTTAGAAACAGACGTACGTACTGTATCGAGATCGTGAATAATGTGAAGGACATCGGATACTTCTGAGCATGTTTCGAGAAGGTAAAACGTAATGGGCTTTGCGAATTGTTTTCAAGAACTTGTTATTGTCATATGAATTTTGGGAAAAAGGTAACAAGAAGAAAGAAAAGTAAATTGCTTATGTTGTTGAGCGAAATGAATGATTTTGAGAAAAGTTCCAATATAAGTATATTTCTGTATAAACCATCACTATATGTATATGATATGACTCAAACCATTCATGATCATAGCTATCTGTATGTTGTTATTGTTTAGGATCATATTGGGATTCCTACTGGACTTTATGTTCATCCCACGGTGCTAATCCCTTTTCAGGTGAACGTCGACAAGGATTTCAAGATCGAGGATCTTCTTTATGTGTTGGCAACGGGGCCTTTTATTTGTAGGCGGAATGCCATTGATGTAAAAGGGTTAAACCCTTTCTTTTAATTTAAAAGATGTAAGCCTACGGGCAGCTTATTTATTTTTATCTCATGTTGCATTCATTTCATATTCGAATGAGAGAAGCAACAGCAAGGAAGACAACGAGTCCGATGTAGAGAAGACGAGTGTTTCGGACGGCAGGAGGGATTTGAACGGCGTTGTGGTCTGTGTTATCGGCGTGGACGATTAAACTCATTCTTCTCATTTGCTCAAGGTAAGTGAAAAACTCTTCTTTCTCTCTCTATATTGACAGACATATATATGTATATATATATGTATCTCTATCATCTATGTCATATATTTTTTTGAATAAGCAAAGAATAACACATTCCCAACATAGTTTTGGTGGTTTTGATCTTCTAATTTAATTGGGTTTGTAATTTTTGGTGCTAATTTAGAATGTTGAAGTTCAAATTTTGATCCTCTATTTTGTTAGTTTTTTTTTCTCTGCTTTGATCTTCTAATTTTGAATTTTGAATGTTGACGTTCAATTTTGAATGTTGAAGTTCAAATTTGGGTCCTCTGTTTTGATCTTATATGGTTTGATTTTTAGTTTTTGTTTATTTTGCTACATAGTCTGTATATGGATACACAATTTTATGTTTATGTTTGTGTTTGTAAATTTGTACTTTCTTTTTGGCATCTCATATTGGATATGAAGTTTGGTTTGGATAGAATTATTGATGGCTTAGGATACTTCTATTTTAGAGGTGCTGGATTGAGTGATTTGATGAGAAATAGTAAGAAATTAAGTGAAAGAGAACTCCTTTCTAGAAGTTTCTTGAATTATGAAGTTATGCATGATGGAACTCAAGACTACTAAGTTATGTAGCATAGCAAGAACAAAATTAATGGACAGGGGGAAAAGCAAACTAATTTCTTTGTGATTTAGCAACTTCAATTATTTCTTGGCTCTTGCTTGAATAAAGTATTTCTACTTTTTCTGAGAAACTGTGGCTAAGAAACTATTATGTATGGTTGCTTATGTGGAGTTCTGTCTTTTGAACCTGCATCACTTGTTTATGAGAGTTGTGAAATATAAACAATTGTCTACTTGCATTTGTTTTGAAGTTGGGTTGGATGCATTCATGCTTAGAACTCAAATTGCAGAATAAGGTTACTACAGGACAAAGAATCCAAAATTAGAATACTTACTTACTAGTCTAAAGTTCCTTCATCATGTATATTTTTTGAAACAAGATTAATAAACAGGAAGCCAAAAAACCATTAGGAAAAACCTTCGCGAAGATAGAAAGAGGATCCATTGTACTTGAGCTTGCGACTTCAGTGGAGTACTTGTCATTCTGATTTGCTGTCATCTGCTTTGTCTGTTAAATTGTGAAGGAAGAAACATGAATGAAACACCCCTTAGCTCATTTGAATGACCTCTTCCTTATTTCCTAGAACAATGTAACTTTTATGCTGATGCAATTTTCTTGGACAAAAAAGTTTCAAATGGTGCCAAGTTTCCCTTTTACTTATCATTTTAATAATTTTTTTCTAAAACATCATGTATTAATAAATCATGTATTTTGCTCTTCTATAATTAGAATTTTTTCCCTTTTATACATTTGCACATTCCGTTTTTTTTTTTAATTTTAAAAATTGAATGTTATCTACGAATTATGGTTTCTTTGCTGATATTGTTAACATCAGTCATTTAATATATTCAAGTTTTTGCTGATATTGGATTTAATGTTTTTTTTTAGATAGAAATAGTTAGTGGTGTCTCATGTAAGAGACCGATAGCATCCAACAGAAGATGTGCTAGGCAAACAGAATCTGAAGCGTTGGAAGTGAATGTCCCCGTGGAGGAGGATGACCATGTAGATGTGAATAATGATTATGTTGATGACGATGTTAGTGTGGAGGATGACGATGTTGATTATATATTGGTGTAGAGGTTGACCTCATGGAGGACGATGTTGGTGTGGATGATGACAACACAGAACCAGTTCTGGGTGCTCCAGCGGAACCTTCATCGCTAATTAGCTTCCGTAACCATGTTGCTGGTGCTGTTTGCAAGAAAAAGGTATTTTTTGAATTTCTGAACAATAAACTAATCATATGTACTATATGCTTCAAATTATTTATATGTTTTATGCAAAATACAGGAACGAGGATCTCTTAAATGTTTGAATCGTTCTCGAAAGCTTGTCGAGTGGCCATGGATGTCACCAACAATTGAAAATGCTAGGTGGAGACATTTGGTTAAGCAGTCTGGTCTTAGTGTCCTTATTGATCACACATATTGACATGGCAATAGAGTGGCAATATGTGCCTTCGTCGAAAGGTGGCATCCAGAGACAAATACATTTCACATGCTAGATGGTGAGATGACTGTCACGTTGGATGACGTGCGGACCATACTTGGCATTCTAGTCACTTGCAGCGCTTTATCATGTCCTAAGTTTAACAAGACAGGAGGCTGCTGAACTAGTGAATGCTACTTTATGAGTGCTAGTGAATGATGTATTTGCAGAATTAGTTCAGTCTCGTGGTTAATCTGTGAAGCTAGAGTGGTTGAGAATCAGACTTCATGAAGTTAAAGATACAGATGATGCAAATTTCATATAATATACAACCAAAGCTTACTTACTATATTTATTAGGTTGTACCCTCTTCATTGACAAGAGTAGGACTTGAGTACCTATTGTTTACCTGTACATGTTGACTGACATTGATGTTGTTAGCTCATATACATGGGGTGCTGCAGCTTTGACATTCCTATATAGACAATTAGGACTTGCTAGTAGGGCTGGTGTTAAGTAGATTGTTGGTTACTTGAAGCTATTGGAAGCATGGATTTATGAGCATTTTCGTTTAGGAAGGCCTTATCCAAATTTGTCCTCTTTTGATGAATAACCTCGTGTCTGTCGCTGGAGTCCGTGGAGAGATGAGGGTTTTACAGAAGACCACTTGCAGATATTACGAGAGCAGCTTGACATGTTACGTGCTAATGAGATTAGGCATTTTATAATAGTGTCATATTGTAAAAAAAAAAAAAGAGAATATTTTATAACTAACATTATGCATTGTCTATTTGTAGATCGTGTGGGATCTATACCGTCTATGTAGGACACACCATCCACTTCATGAGGTTGCATATTATACTGGATGTTTGAAATGCTTTGATCTTATTGAACCCTATCACCCCAATAGGGTTTTGCGACAATTTAGTAGGGTCCAAACCATCCCACCAGCACCATTATCTCCTGTTTGAGCTACACAAGGCAGTAAACTAGGACAGTACAGAATCATGTATCCATACCATGACACGCTATGGGCTCAATGAGAGAATCACGTGTTGTCCATTAACACTTGTAGTGTGCCAGTACAGTAGAGCCCATCTGAATGTGTATAGGGATACCGCCAGTGGTATGCTCGTGTTTCGCACCAGGTTGTTCAAAATCCTACACATCACTCTCAGTTTGATCTACGTGTTCAACGTCCCGAGAATGATGTTAATATAGATCTTGAGTGGGTAAGCGAATTGTGAATTAACTTATTTCACTTTTAAGTGGCTCACCGTAAATCAAACACTAAGTACGATTTTTATCAATTTCTTTTCAGTGTAATGATGCTATTTTCAGTGTTGGTGCTGCAGTCCATAGGCTCGGTCGTGATGAGTGTGTCTTGCACCCTGGCATGCTGTATGAAACCATTGGTAGGATGCTGCAAGTTCTTGGTGGATAGAGTTTGGGATCTACATCGACACGTACAGAGCATCAAGTCTACTATCGTAAACGTCGTAGAATGGACCATACATGAGGATTGGTGTAGACACCCCATTTTTGACTGTCCTCAAGACTTGGACATTATCGCTTGTACACTCGATGATTGTGATTGCATGTGCTTGTTTTGGTGCCCGAAGTCCTCGACGGAATGCCCTGTCTTTGAGCCTTCAAACCCGATCCATTTTGTGCCTTGTTTTGGACTAAAACCTTTAAGCCTACAACCCTTGGTGGCTGTCAGCCACCAATTGAGGCTGCTAACCACCAATTGAGTCTGTCGGCCACCAATGTCTTTTTTCAGATATTTTGTTAACAACTATTCCAACTGTTGGCATAATGAGCTTTATCTCTATACACGTGTATGGATGGATATTTCTCAGCCAAATGCTTGTTTAGCTATATATATGGGGTCTCCTCCCCTATTTTTGAGGGTTAGAAATTTTGGAATAAAAAATCTCTCTACATTTCTCTCTCTCTTGTAAATTTGTGCATACTTGCCTACTTACACTACACTTTTTGCCTACATTTCCTTAACCAAAGTTGATCATCTTTGAGCTGAGGTTCCTTGAAGCCTTCTTGGAGCTCTTGAGGGTGGTTTTGGCTTGAGTTAGTGCCTAAAATTGTTCTTTGCTTCAAGAGGTATACTACTTCCTTTTGAAACTTACTTTGCATACTTGTTTTCCTATCTCTTTCCACTGTTTTTGGACTATTTTTGGGCCATAAAAATCTCTGTTTTTGTGGGCTGAAATTGGTGTTTTAGGCCATTTAAGGTTAGGGGGGTATCTCACCCTTCTTTATTCCTTGCTTGTAAGGCTTTTCCACCTTTGTTTTCCACTTTCAAACTATCTCTTTTTGGGCTTTTGAGCACTGATTTTTAGAGTATTTTTAGTGGTAAAAATCATGTTTTGAAGCCCAAAATTAGAGGGGTTAGTCTCCCTTCCTTGTGTCTTGTTTGCTAGCCTAGTTAGCTCTATGTGTTAGCTTATTTTTCTAGCCATTTGTAGCTTAATTCTAGCATGTTTTAGGCTCTATTTTAGACTATTTTAACTCTATTTTTGGATGGTTTTTGCATTTGAGTCTTGTTTTGCATGCCTCTTGTGTAATAGTCCTCACAAGCTTGGTGTTTTAGGCCTTTAGACACCACTTGTTTGAGTTGATTGCATGTTTTAATGCTTTTCTCACTTCATTTTTAGCACTTATAATCTCTGCAATCTCCCTCATTTCTTCACTCTTTATTTGCTTTGAGGGTTGTTTCAACCTTAGGATAGTTTAAGCTTGAGATTAAGATTCATTGCTTAATGGTTTAATCCTCTTTTGGGGGTTCATTATCAACGGCATGACATCTCTCTCTTGCCTTAAACTACCCCTTGTTTGACACTTCCCTCATTTTAGAAGACTTCTCACCAATGAACTTAATTGGTTAAAGAATGGGTTGGTAAGTTAAAATGGGTAACTAAAAATTTGAAACTAAAAGTGTGCAAGATAAGAAAATGGTTGTGTTTTGATGTGTTCAATTGGATGTTAATTAAACACAAGGAAAATTAGGGCATTTCATACTCAAAGTGATGAAATGTGCCAAGTTTCCCAGGTCTCCATTGCCCTTGATCATGCATGATAGGGTGATGGTTTTGAGTCTTATTTGTGCATTTATTAAACTTGTACAAATTGGTTCCTTAGCCATCATGCAATGAACTTGCTTGATTGATGGTCTTTGAACCAAGTGTATCACTCCTTTAAGCTTGTTTGGATGATAAGGAAAGATACACAATACAAACAATCTGTAAGAATACCCTCTTTTTGCTCTGTTTGCTCTTTATTGCAACAAGGAATAGAGTGTCATCAGTGGTCGGCCAGCCACTGTTACTGGCCGGCAGGCCACCAGTGTTGAACGGCAACCCCTCAGTGGTAGTCAGCCGACCACCACTTCTGGCTTGCCGGCCACCTATGAATTTTGAGTAGTGTGTTTGTGAAGCATGACAGAGTTGATCTAGAGAAGGAAATGGTGCGATGGTTGTGCAATTGAGGCATTCGGGGGTAGACAGCGGATGTTCTTCGAGTGAAAATCGAGCATGCATGGGCTTCCCTCGCTTCCCGGGACTAGTTAGCTAGTTAAATTGTCATGACCCGAACCCGCCTCCAAGGGTTAAGGACATAACCGGCTAGTAATCATGAGATTACCTACGGCCTCAAACCAAACCAGACATATCTCGTCAGAGTAAAGGGGCCAAACGAAAGCAAAATTTAAAACTTTATCCGTAAAGCTGTGCTTACATGGCACGTCATAACAAACCATACACATACATGTTAATAACTCACTTCAGAAAATATAGTAACATAAGGTTCTATACAGACAGGATCATTTAAGTCTAAGTCAACCCATGAAAACTATATACAACAGATTCAAAGTCTTCGCCAACATGACAAAATATAAATACATGACAAAAGGGCGAAGACGAGTCTCGTGCGTGAGACGCAAGGGCTGACTCTTCAAAACCTTGGTTGTTCTACACAGACTTCACTGAGGCTGGGTCTGGACCTCTCTTGGCTCACCTACAAACACATGAATGAGCGTGAGCAAAAGCCTAGTGAATAATATCAATTGAAGAAGATGCATTGGAATAATATACATCGGACGACCTTAGGCCCAATTCATATTTATATCTAGTATATAAATAGCTATAGATCAAGTGACTTCGGTCCCAAACAATTCCGACGGCCTCGGGCCCAATCCATTCATGTCAAACTGGCCTTTGGCCCATTTGTCTTTCATTCATGTCAGACTAGCCTCTGGCCCATTCATTCTTTCATTCAGATCATACTGGCCTCTGGCCCATTCGTTCTATCGTTCAAATCATACTAGCCTCTGGCCCATTCATTCATTTATGTCAGACTGGCCTTCGGCCCATTCATTCATTCATTCGTGTCAAACTGGCCTTTGACCCATTCATACATTCATGTCAAACTGGCCTTTGTCCCATTCATTCTTTCATGTCAAACTGGTCTTTGGCCTATTCATACATTCATGTCAAACTGGCTTTTGGCCCATTCATACCTTCATGTCAAACTGGCCTTTGGCCCATTTATTCTTTCATGTCAAACTGGCCTTTGGCCCATTTATTCTTTCATGTCAAACTGGCCTTTGGCCCATTCATTTGGCGTAGCAAACATTATCCACCAATCAAATTAACAAACTTATAAACTTACATAGAAGTAAGCATGTAACGCCCTCAAAATAACAACATTAAACCCATCAATATAGACATGCATTAATATAAAAAGTCCCACATTCTTCTATTCATCAGAGTTTCTTTACAAAAAGTATTACATGTTAACAACAAAAGCAAATGCCCTAAAGGCTTACAGCTTTCCAAGTTAACACCTGGTTACAACAAAAGAGTACTAACTCATTTACACATTAAGCCCTTGGCTTGAATTTACATGTAATACATCAAAAGAAATAAGACAACAAAAATGTGTCCGCCTCTAGCCTCCCAAGCTATGTCCTTGGAGGTGGCATGCTACCTGTACCTGAAAATGATATTCCCATATAGGGTAAGCCACAGCCTAGTAGAGATACACTAAACCAAACATGAACAATGACTAAAAGATTAGCAGTTGATAGTTGGCCAACACTGATACTTTCTCTTATCACACTTTACAGTTTCATGACATACAAGTCCATGTTACCATTCATTTCCCAATTCCTTTCGATTCTCAATTTACAACCATGGCTCAGAACCTGGCCAAAAAACTCACATGAGACATTAACTCATAACAAACACTTCTCATTTCATATTAGATAAGCATACTAGCTATATCACACAACAACAGATAAGCATACAAGCTATATCATCACTTCCACAGATATGCATATGAGCACTATCACACTTCCAATGACAAGCATATGAGCTCTGTCAACACATTAATAGATAAGCATATGAGCTCTATCTATGGAGTCCATCCCCTATCTCCTCCCAACACATCCGGTTTAGAGGTCCATCCCCTATCTTCCCCTAAACCGTGGAGTACATCCCCTATCTCCTCCAACACAACACAATGCATATAAACAATAATTATACACATCATCAAGCAACACATAAATTTAACGTGTTCTTTCAATCATCATACTCAATGACTCATTCCAGTGATTAGTTTCCGTTTGCCTAATCATCATGCATTGTCTACAATAATCACGACTATCCTCCACCGGTAGCCCAAGCAGTTATTTCTAAACAGAAAATAAATGCACAAATGGATATTCAATCAACATTTCAATTCGGTGAGTGATAAATAATTCAACCACACCCTTCAATCCCATACATTCCCAATCCTCTCAACATTCCTCTTTCATAACCTCATTCCTCACGATTAATTAACCCAATTAATCAAACAATGTAATTAGGGCATTTTCCATAATTAACATTACAACCCTTAAGGTCCCATTTTCATTAATGATTCAACATTAATTTCCATTTCTCTATGCCAAACATACATCTAGGTTTATTATAAATAAAACCCCAACTTTTGTAAAAATAACACAAGAGCCCCAAACTTTCACAAAATTACCAAACCAACCCCAACATCTCAAAATACCAAAATTTAAAGACAAAATCCATAGAGAGGAGTAGGATATCCCTACCTCAAATTCGGAGCCCCAAGGGAGAAGATGACAAAACCCAACGTGCTCCAAATCCCGAAATTTTCAGATTAAAATGTAGCCCTCGATGATCAACAACTTTTTTGTAAAGGCCAAAGATGAGCAAATCACTCCTACTAGATCAAAACCTAGAGAGAAGGTAGAGTTCTAGAGTGAGAGGCTCAACAATGGTGTTTTTGAAAAAGTAGGAGAGAGAAGAGAAAGTGAAAAAGTGATTTGAAAAGTCAAAACACGGAACTTAAACCCAGTCGACCCGCTCGAGCGTTAAACTCCCCGCTCGAGCGTCACTCACAGACTCCCGCTCGAGCGGCCAAACTCTAGCTCGAGCGCCGGATGCACTCTCCCAGAATCTCAACACAACAGGTCCTCGCTTGAGCGCTCGAAGCCCCCGCTCGAGCGTAACTCACAACCTCCCGCTCGAGCGTCCAATCCCACGCTCAAGCGTCCAACACTGCACAGGAAATACTGGATAGGTGTATTCCCCGCTCGAGCGCCAAAACCCCCGCTCGAGCGGACAGGCCAAAATCTGGGCAACTAGTTTTGGTTTCCAAACTCAACCAACCTGTAACAAACCTGCCCAACACATCCTATAACTCCAATACAAAGTAAGAAATGATGTAAACAAGATAATAATCAACTACCAACATCCACGGACACACGTCCGGATCACTGTACAACAAGGGTAAACCCGGGATCGCTATAAAGCAATTGGACAACAACCTATCTTAGATGTCTTTGTCAAGATATTACTCACAGTAATCGGTTGGTTGGTTTGCCCTGGAGCTTGACCCTACACATCACATAACACATACGGGTCACAAACGATTCAATCCGTTTTTTAATTCACATATTCCTCTTTAGGCTTTATTCTTATCCCTTTAATTCATTTACAATGCTCAATGTATGCCTAAGAGTATTTAGAAGTGAAAGAGAACAGAAAACGAAACACATAATACCCTTTTAAAATTTTCAGAAACAGGGTCCCCGCTCGAGCGTGGACTTCCCCGCTCAAGCGGACCCATGAGGCCTGCAAAAGTACTGGTTATGCCAAATTTATGCTCGAGTGTGAATTTGGGCGCTCGAGCTGAAGGCCTCACTGCTTGGCTCCCCTCTCGAGCGTGAACTTCCCCTCTCGAGCATGAACTTCCCCGCTCGAGCGGACATCATGTTTGCAGAAAATACTGGGAGCTCGCATTTTACGCTCGAGCAGTGGTTCCCCTGCTCGAGCGGACATCAAAATTTCTGGAAAATCCAAAACATGCTCTTGAGCTTCAACTTGGTATTCAAAGGTTCTAAATGCATGCTTTTGGCTCAAACTTCACATATACATGTACTAACATGGTAGAAACACTAAATTACAACATTATGAAGCTCAATTCCATGAATTACTCACATGCATGGCTCAAATTGACCCAAACTCATCACCAACACATTAAATTCAAACATTCAAGACCAACACCTCCATGGTTTGTACTTGCATGTGGAAGATACTCATTATTCTCAACTTAATTGGTGAAGAGATGATCAATTACATGGACTTAAACCAAAAATTCAACATGGATCATACACATTGTGCTCAACACATGGAAATTTATAGCAATTCCTTACATGCATGTGTTCTATGATTTTCAATTCAAGAAAATCAATTCATTTCTTGCTCTAGATCACTATTTAATCTTCAATTCACAAAATCACAACTCTAATTCATATGTTAAGGGTTGATTACTCACCTAGGAGCTTTAGTCTTCCCAAACTTATGCTTAATTCTTGAGTTACACTCCAAAATCTTCAAGCTTCTTGAGAAATCTTCAATCTCCTACACTCTCTCTCTCTCTAATTTGGTTCTCTCACTCTCTAAGGAGCCCAAAATCAGCCAAATGAAATAAAAGAGAGATATTGAGTGTATAGTGCCCTTAAGGTAAGTCCCATTAATCAAAAATATCAATAATAAATAATTGGCACTTAATTAATCGTTCTGAATCTAATTATTTTGATCCGAATCAATTTTCAATTAAATTTCACCATAGGTTCTAAAAATTATGCTAATCACAATGGCGTAGTCAATTTCGGGTTTCATGGCCGATAAGGCCTTCAATTAATTTCTAAAGCAGATAATCAAACAGATATTCCTACGGTGAACAAATAGAAATTCAAAATCACATATTTTCACATAAATGGTACACAAAATCATATCAAACACATAATCACATTTATATTAAGGACCAATTAGCTTGATACGGAACATGGTAATCACATAAATAGTTTAATTAACAATTAATTATTTATTTGTTGTTAGTTGTAGCTAATTAGTTTGTGTTGTAATATTTAAATTAGCTTAATTAGTTGTAGCTAATTAGTTTCCTTATTTAATTAGTTTAGATTAATTAAATTAGTTCATGTTGTAATATTTAATTAGCTTAGCCTAGTTAATTTCTTAATTAATTAGCTTATATAGTTAGTTAATTATTCATTCAAGTTTTGTAATAATTAGCTTAGTTTGCTTATTCATTCGGACTCTCCTTCGTAAGAGCGTGATGTAATAATGTGTATGTTTTCTAACCCCATCTCTTTTTCCCTTTTATTTATCCGCTTTTAATAGTTAGATTATGGATATGTTTCAATTAGCATATCTTATGCTTGCATCCATTCATCTTGTATTGCATGTATCGAGGCATGGTGTATCATTCAAACTGCATTATTATTTTAATACTTCTTTGAATACGTGCTTATACCACATGTTATTTAATTTAATTGATTCATATGCCACATTAGTAGCCAAGCCTAGTAATTGCATATCGCATGTGTTGCATTAGTCATTTAGCATAGTTAGGAATCATGCATTTTCCTAACTTTGTTTTCTTTTGGCTTGGAGTACTAGGTGAGCTTTTTAATGCTTTAGCATACTTGCATGAGTGTGAGTGATTGCCATGACTAGTATGCTTGCCATAAGGCTAAATGCTTACTTGCTAAACTGTTTGAATGCCTGTGGATGAAGGCTTATTGTTTGAATTGGAATGATTCAATAAATGTACATTTAAGCCCACTATGTCTAGTGGCAAATTCGCAAACTTTAAGCCCTCTTGAGGTGGCAAATTCAAACCTTTTTCACAAAACAAACATAAAATTAAATTGTTCCTATTTGAGCAAACTAGTCTAAACTTCTATGCGCGCATCACATAGTAATACTAGCCTAATAACCCCGACAAGAGCATATAATGTTGATAAAAATCATATCATGATTAGTAGAGGCCGATCTTTGAATGGGCGAGCGAGGGTGCTCAATTCACGTCCTTCCCCTCTTGTACCTAAGTTCTCAAGCCGAGGTAACTTTGGTGATGACGGATAGGTGGCCTTTGGCACGAGTCATGGGTTTCCTAAATTTTCCCAAAACAAAATATTTAGGTGGTGACTCTGTATCTGGTAAAGTAGTCCATTTTTGGCAATATTGATTCAAAATTGATTTTCCAAACAATTTGTTGGATTTGGACTCTTTGGTGTTTATCAATTTCACATTGCACTTGTGAGATTAGATTCAGAACTGCGGGAGTCCGAATTGTAGGGCTTATTCCCAGCTTCCAAAAGGGGGCGCGAAAAAGGCGGGCTACAATTCTAGTTTTTTTTTATGTCATAGTTATGTGTTGACCGTACATGAGAGTTGGGATCAAGTTTTTGTTTGATGACATAGTTTTTGTGAATGTCTAGCCCGTATAGAGTTTTGGATATACTTTTGTGTTGATCGTACATGAGAGTTGGGATCTGGTTTTTGTTTTTATTTTTATTTTTTATTGCATATTTTTTGTGAATGCCTAGCCCGTATAGAATTTGGGATATACATTTTCCTAATGGTATAGTTTTTGTGGATGTCTTGGATCTTTGGTAAACTGGATGTTTGGTTAGACAAGTAATGAAGTGCCATACTTTTGTATGAATTTTAAATAATTTTACATCTATTTTGTATTCAATATTTATGTGATGATTTTAATGAAAAATTATTTTGGTGAACATATGGATTTGTTATTGTTTATAATGCATTGTAATGATATTAAAGTGTTTTGGAGCGATATGGTACCATTTTCTGGAAGTAATATTATTTTTTTCAGTGCTATGGGCCAGTTCAGTGGCACACTACTAAATAATTTCCATTATTCTGGTGTTTTGTTGCTTGAAAAAATAGATCCCTCCAGCATTTTGTTGCTATACATTTACAGAGTCACTTTCTCCTAAACAATGTTTTTTTAATTTGTGCTAGGCCTATTTGGTAATACAATGCTAAACAATTTGAATTACTCCAGTGCCATGTTATCGGATAAATTTTTTTTCTTAGCATTATGTTGCCGTTCAATTAGATAATTTAAGTTTGCTTCACAACAAAACCAGTAGAGCCCACATTGAAGTGCCTGTTCGGTCACACAATGCGAAACAATTTACATAACTTCGATGTTATAAAATAAATTGGTTTGTCCAGCGTTTTGTTACTATACATTTACAAAGCCACTTCCTTCCAAATAATGTGGTAATAATTTGTGCTGGGCCCGTTCGGGTAATAAAATACTAATGAATTTCAATTACTCCAGTGCCGTGTTACCAAACAAACTATTTATTCCCAATATTATGTTGCCGTACAATTGGATAATTTCAATTTGCTTCACAACAAAGTGAATGGAGCCCACTGTGAAGTGTCTATTCGGTTACACAATACTAGACAATTTACATTTTTTCAGTGTTATGTTGCTAGAAAAATAGGTTTGTCCAGTGTTTTGTTGCTATACATTTATAGAGCCACTTTGTTCCAAACGATAATTTAGGCCTGTTCGGTAATGCAATATTAACGAATTTGAATTAATCTAGTTCGATAAAAAACATCCATAAATCAAACACGCATTTATAAATTCATACATAAAAAGTATTCATAAAATTTTTCATAAAAAAATCAAATGTACAAATATCCATAAAAAGCATCCATAAAATTTGTCATTATTTGCACCCATTAATCAAACATGTTATCACAATTTGTCTATATCGATTGTATCAGTAGTTACTACGTCAGGGCTAATAAGAGTACGAAATTGATGAATACGGATAGTATATGCTTTCTCTCATCCACTAATACACGGGTGATGAAAATGAATCCAATTATTTACTATCGGAGGTACTGGATGACCAAGTTGTAGATAAACATATAACAAAGAAATCAATAAGTAGAATTACAAAATAAGACATGGCAATGATCTAAGTAGGCTCGGTAGTTACTTGCATGAAATGGTTTCCATTTACAAATCCTATGCAGATATCTCTTCGATCAGGTGTTGCAATTGATACTAATCTAAGTGGTAGAAACGTCAAGCATTGTTGCATGGATAAATGATAAAGAATGACTCTGCAGTATGATGCTATCAAATGGCCCATGTCGAGCATAGTCATCCAATGATTAAATCCAGGGCTAGGTTCGAAGTAGGATAAGATATAGTTAATGTCATCAATCCTTTCTTGTGAACCAAATAGTTGCACGTAGTGCACTATATTCGAATGCAACTCAGTTGACAAGTTTTTCCTAATTTGTTGCTAATCATCTTCACTTAAACTAGTCAATCCAGCTATTGCCCTGAAACACAATTGCCATCTGCTTGTACATCTTTTATGTGACGAATATATGGTCTCAACTTCTTTGGAAATTGTTCGAAGTAAGAGATACAATTTGTTGACTGCGTCATACAGACCTACATCACAAATATACACCAATGGATATATGAAATATTTAAAACGAGGTCGAACAACTATTAAAGTATATTTTGTACATTGTTACAAGTTTTATGTAATTACATATATTATCTTTTTTTGTCTTTTTCCGTTGCACTTGCTTACGAACTGGTGCAGTTGAGATGTTAACACCTTGTGAATAACTATCTTCTCCATATACACTACAACAAAACTGACTTTTTACGACACCACATCAACGACATACAATAAATGCACACCGTAGTTTCTCACTTTTACGACTTGCTTTTTTTGCACGTCGTAAATACTTTTCCAACCACGGCATGTCTATTGCGTAGGCCGTGAATGGTAATAACGCTGATTTTTTTACGGCTTGCAATGTATGCCGTAAATAATAAAACTTTCTATGACGCGCATATGGTGTGTCGTTAATACATTAATTATACACGATGCACATACGCTAGTTGTGAAAAGTAAAAATATTTTTCACGGCGCACACAATGCCCATAGTTAAAAGTATTACACTTTTTATGATGCACACATTGTGTGCCGTTAAAATTATTATCTTTTCATGACACACAATGCAAGTCGTGAATTGTATGATAAAAAAAGGAGGGTAAATTACACTGACTGTAACGCCCTCAAAATAATAACATTAAACCCAACAAATAAGACAAGCGTTGATAGATAAACTAACCACATTCTTTTATACATTAGAATTCCGTTACATAAGTATTACATGTTAATCTCATAACAAAATGCCCTACGGGCTTACAGCTTTCCAAGTTAACACTTGGTTACAACAAAGAGTTCTAACTCGTTTACACATTAAGCCCTTGGCTTGAAATTACATGTAATACATCAAAAGTAAAACGACAAAACTATGCCCGTCACTAGCCTCCCAGCTATGTCCTTGGAGGTGGCATGCTTCCTGTACCTGAAAATGATATTCCCATATAGGGTGAGCCACAGCCCAGTAGAAATACACTAAACCAACCATGGACAATGACTAAAACATTAGCAATTGATAGTTGGTCAACACTGATACAAGCACATAAATTACATATTTATGTCAACGACCTACAAGTCCCAATTACTTTTCATTTTCCCTTTAACAACAGATAAGCATACTAGCTCTATCATCATTTCCACAGATATGTATAAAAACTATATCTCACATTCAGATAAGCATAAAAACTATATCCACATTCCCAACAGATATGTATAACAACAATATCCACAGATAAGCATACAAGCTATATCCACATTCTACAACAGATATGTATAACAACAATATCCACAGATAAGCAAACTTCCTTGTTGAATTTTTTTTCAATTTGAGGATGATTTGGTAATATTTTTTGGAGATGATGAGGGTAAAGATGAACCCACAGTTCTGATGTTATGTAATATGAATGTAACCAACCCACAGTTCTGAAATATGAATCTGATTCTTTGTTGTTGTTGAAAATTTAGTTGTTCTGAGTTTGAATTTAAAGGTCTTTCCTTGCAATTACTGTGTAGGACTAATGCGATTTGCTGTTTCTTTTGTGATCTAGAGAATTTTCTGACCCATACATTTTTACAAATGCATACCTACACAGTAGGCAGAAAGCAGGGGGAAAAAAAAAAAGAGGGAAAATTGTAAGAAACTAGTAGAAGACAACTTTATTTCAAAAATCAGCTCAAAATCTGATGGAGTATACTATATTTCAAAATAATGTATCATCCAACTAGTACTGATAAAACAAGAACATTTTATCTGTGTTACATAGACTCATTTGTGTATCCAAGTCTCAAATTTCATCTAATTCTCATGTCCAAGATAACACAGCTAGAGTTCATATTTCTTAAATGCTTCTTTTACTTTCTCAATGGTAAATTCACATTTACAAACTAAAATTAAGCATTTTATGTATTAAATGCATGGTTATATAGTAATCAAGAGTACTGGTACATACTTGTTGAGTGCTTGTCCAACTAGGCATAACTCATATCTCACACTTAAAAGTTGAGTATCCAACATGTTCACAAATTTTGAAGTCCATGTTACCAAGATTGTAATGTACTGGAACAATGGGATTGGACAAATATTAGTAATAGTAGGTACATGAGTCCAGCCCCTCTATTACTGGAATAGGAGAATTTCCTACAAAATAGTTGGAATTAACTAGATACCTGTGGTATATGTGGTATACAAAGTGTAAAACTCTGTTGAAACTCACTGTTGGTGGCATTTTATTTAGGACCTCTTTTACTTCCCTCACTGTAGCTATGCTTATTGGAGATGATTAGGGTAAAGATGTGAGATATATGTTGGACAATTGCATCTGTTAATAACGATGTTTGCATCTGTTAACATCAGAACCAGTTTGCATCTGTAACAATGTCTTCAAGTTATTCCTATGGGACATATTATTAGAACCAACTTCCATTAGCACCAACTTCCATTAGCACCAACTCTCATTAGCCTTCTCCTCATGTATGCAGATTTAAAAAATGGCTTCTTCTTCTAACATTAGCGACATGAGATTGGTACCGAGGCTGTGCAATTGTGGAAGAACAACTGCTATATATATTGTAAGAACCAACGAGAATGGAAATGAAGGGCGTTTGTACTTTGTTTGCCCATCGAAATATGTAAGTTGGTAATTCTAGCTATTTTTTTCCTTTATTACACACATTAATATTTGTCTTATTGAACTAATGTATTCGCATGCATTGCAGAGTAACCCTCCCACTCATCATTGCAATTACTTCAAGTTCGTGTCTGAAGATGATGAAGACGTTACATCCAGAATCCGTTCCAACAGTACAGCTGCTGCTGGTATAACAATAGAAGACTTGAACGATGTAAGGATGAGGCTTCATGACATGGAAAATGACTATGGTCGAAGGCTGCAAAGGATGGAAAATAATATGAAAAAGATGGTGTACTTCATTGTATTTTGTATCATTTTGTACTTTATGATGTAACTTTTCAACTTTATTGTATTTTTGGGAAACTTAATGGAAGTTTGTATCCTTTTGGATTTTATGTACTCCGACTTGTTATCCATTATCTATTATGGAATGAATTTTGGGGAACATTAAACTTCTTATCTGTTATGGAATGAATGATGGAATTTTGGAATGTTGGAATGAATGATGGAATGTTATGTTATGTAACTATAATACATGATAACCAGCAGATTTTGTGATGATGAATGATGGAATGTTATGGAATGTTATGTTGCACAGGCAGATTCTGTTCTTGTTGCACAGGCAGATAATGATTTATGTGGACAGATCAGGATACCCTTCTCCTCCTTGAAGCATTGGACTGTGATGTTGCTGAGCATGTTGCTACAAAAACCAAAGCTCAATCTAAAGGATGCTTTTATGGACTGTGATGATGAAAAGGATGCTACTGTCAAATAAAATGCAGATCTGAAGCATACCAGTTTCAGAACATCAAAACCAATTTCAGAACATGCAGATCAATTTCAGAACATGCAGATCCATTTCAGAACATCACAATTTCAGATCCATTGCAGATCCAGTTTTAACATCAGATTAATTTCAGAACCAGTTTTAGAAGCAGTGTTCAACACAGCATGACTTATCAATAACATGAACCAGTTTTAAATGAACATGTTCAATAACATGTTCAACACAGAAACAGTTTTAAATGAACATGAACATAGAACCAGTTCAATAACATGTTCAACACAGAACATGAACATAGAACCAGTTCAATAACATGTTCAACATGAACATGAACATAAACATCAACCAACCAACACATAAATTAAAAAAGGATATTAACAATAACAGAATCAGTTCACTTGGGTTTAACATATAAATTAAAATCAACTGTAACTGAACATCAACCAGTACAACTTTAACATCTAAATTAATACATTGGTCCTTAAAAATTGACACATTGGTACTTTAACATCACTTTCTAGCAACAATTTGCTTCACAATTTCAGAGGCCATGTCTTCACGTTGCAGCCCAATTTCAGCATCAGTTTGGTTTTGTTGATGGTTGTCCATAGCCTTAAAAAAAAAGACAATTTTTAAGCAACTATAAATACATGATATCATAGAATTTTCAGCCACTATAAACTAAAAATACATCAAGGACGAACCTCACTACACATTGGAGTAGTTGATTCTTGAGAATATCGAAACCCAATGTCATATCCACATGAACCTTGTAGTAGTGACTGGAATGTTGATTGAGTTGGCAAATAATTTGGCACCACATACATCTCCCGCAAATTGTTCGCCTACAAGAATGTCATATATATTTTCAGTTATGGTTTTAGTCACATATTATATCCACAAAAAAAATACAATGTTAAAGTAAGACTTACATGATATGTGGGATACATCAATGGCGGAGGAATGTAATTACCACCCATGGGCAAAGATCGAGGAAGAGAATGAAGGGAAGGAAGAGGTTGAAGCGGAGGAACATGTTTGCGAACATATATATCTCCTCCAACAGATGATGGAGAAGGTGCAGCCGTTGAACTTGCAATAGATTGTGACGAAGCCAAGCTATTAGCACGGGATTTTTTTTTGGAGTTCGCTACCAACGCCGCTTCGAATCCACCTTTGACCCTCCTTTTGCCCTTACTAGTTGCCACCTTTTTCTTCAATCCTTTTGGTTGCACAACATGATTTACATCTTCGCATTCCACTTCAAAGCTTTGGGTATCATCATCATTACTTACTTCATTTCCAACACCAAAATGAGCACTTAACTTGCCTTTAACATCTGCACCTAATGTAGCAAGGTGTGCAATACAAAAATCATATGTTTCTTCAGTTTCAGAAGCTCTACTTGCTGCTGCTCTAAATGGCATTCCACTTCAAAGCTTTGGGTATCATCATCATTACTTACTTCATTTCCAACACCAAAATGAGCACTTAACTTGCCTTAAACATCTGCACCTAATGTAGCAAGGTGTGCAATACAAAAATCATATGTTTCTTCAGTTTCAGCAGCTCTACTTGCTACTACTCTAAATGCAGTCATCAATGTCTTATACCGCGAAGCTTGTTGGAATTTCACATCTACTTGAATGCCATTTTCCTTAATGTGCTGCACAGTTTCGGCTCTTGCTTGTTTGGTCCAACTCTTCAGAATGTATTGTGGAGGAACCTTTTTCATCTTCAATATGTCTCTAATGACCTTCAATGAGTGAGAACACAAGATTCATTCCCTTTCAAACTTTGTACAATTACAACCCAAAGAGCCATCCCTCTCCAACTTCACTTTCCTTGCATGTTTGTTACCAACATCAACAACTGTGTAAATGGTACTAGCCTCGCCATATTCAATTGCTTCTATGTCCGATTCAATGGATTGAAAGTACTTATTTTGAAATTCCTCAAAGATCTTTTTTGTGTAGACGTTACCCATTTGAATTAACATTCTTATTGTTGCTTTCACCTTTGGCAACCTTTGGCACAAAGCATAGCCCGCTTCTAACTCCTTGTATCGCTTCTCGTAAAGTACCCTTTCGAAATGCATGAAGAATTCATTTAAGTTGAAATCAGAACGAATGTAATCCTTCAAAAAAGCATTAAAAGATTCACTAAGTTGTGTGGTACTCATTCCCGCAGCCCATGTTGATCTAACATAAGGCCATCCCCATTTTTCTTTCACCGCAAAAGTCAATTTCAACCAATGGTTTTCATGCACATCATATTTATCAAGCATTTCCGCCCACTCTAATTTCCATTGATTTGTATCTTCAATGTGAAAGAAAAATTTATTTAGTACACCCTTCACCCCCTTATCTTGGAACAAACAGTTAACATGTTTTAATGCATTTTGCATCAAATGCCAAGTACACAATCGGTGACTTGTGTCAGGCATAACGATGGGTATGGCTTTAGCCATTCCAGCATCTTGATCGATGAACAAAGTTTTTGGTGCCTTTCTTGACCTAACCTCTAGAAAATTTTCAAACAACCATACAAACGATTCGACGGTCTCATCATACAACAATGCTGCACCAAATATAACTGTTTCCCTGTGATGGTTGAATCCCACAAAAGATGCGAACGGTCTATGTTCTTTGTTTAACTTGTAAGTCGTATCAAATGTGACAACATCACCAAATTGGGCATAATCCATGATCATTTGTGCATCAGCCCAAAACATATTCGTTATTTGCTCCTCATTATCTAATTAAACAGCATAGAAGAATGAAGGATTCTACAAAGATTTTTCTTTAAAGTATTGCAACACATTGCCTACTTCCCCATATGCTAAACTTTGTTGTCTTTTGGTTCTCAAATAAGTTTTTTGATCTAATTTCGTAAACCCAATACATTGTCTTCCACCAGCTTCCCTACCCATGAGTTCAAAAGACTGGCCCAAACGAAGACCAGATTGTGCCGCCAAATCTAACTAAATTGCTTGGGTAGCGGATATCTTTCTTTGTGACGGCAACATGTGGGCACACTCAGGTGATACAAGATCATGGTTGT
>NW_021025820.1:196912-219227 GCF_004153795.1 Camellia sinensis
TCATATGCATAGCTTGTAATATCTTGTGACTGGAATTTCTTTGATGAGTAATTACATTGCAAAAACACACCCTATTACGGGGTTAGTGTCATTTTTTGCCAGGAAGGTTGAGGCAAAGTTTCCCAACTATTGCGTTCTTTTGTTGAGAATTTATTTTTGTTAGCTTCTATCAAATTTATTGTAGTCAGAAAGTACGACACGGTAGGAATGTACAGCAGAGAGAGAGTTATAACAGGCAACATTGGTCCCAAAGTATGCATGCACTCTGCTATTTATCTGGATTTGAAGAAGAGCAACAAGGAGAAATCTGATAAGCTTGAGAGCTTGACATAATGATGCTGAAGAAAGATTAACACATAATGCCTACTCTTTTTTAAAACAGAGCCTTGAATTAAAACTTATAGAAGAAGCAAATCTGTTACCGAGTGTCTGAAGGGTTGCTGAAAAGTCATGGAAGTATGTATTAAGAATTTTGGAAGAGTTCATCATATCTGTTTTATGCTCTTTCTTTTCATCTTAATGCATTTGAATCTGAGATGCATGTACTGATTAATCTATGACTATAACCTAGTAACGATGGTCAAGAAATATTGTATATAGAACTTAATGCCCCACATTAATTGTAATCATAGCTTGTGAAATCTTCAGCTGGTGTCATTTGCATTCTCTTTTCCTTTTAGATGAGATTTTATGTTATTTTTATAATTGTGTTGTTCTTTCATTAAATATAGGAAATTATTTTTATGTAGTTGTTATCCAGATTACCTAGAGTACTGTGTGACTATCTAATATATATGAAGGAAATAGATGCTTCAAAATTGTTTATCTTGCTGACCCTCCACACATTACCATTTGTAGATATAGATGACAAGTAAAGGGTTGTAATTGAAGTAGCCACTAACTACATGATTTCCATCTAACGGACCTCTGAAAGAGTTCATTACTGTATTTCATATAGATTCTTTTATCTGAATTGATACATGAAATGTCATATTTGTTAAACATTATATCTGAATGCTAACTTTCATGTCAAGTAGCATTGGAATTATTAACTATAATACTCATTTCCATGTCTTATCTATGTTGTTATAAATCTATTTTTCCTTGCACCATATTTTTTATTTGTTTTTTTATTTTTTTGTTTTTGCACCTTTGTACTAATGGTAAAAACAATCCATATTATCTTACTATATGTGGAAAGATATGATACACTTTAATGTTCCTATTGCTTTATTGGTTTCTTCTAACACTAATTTGATCTCTTAGAATTTCCAGTTTTTTGCAATTTTAAATGATTGCAAATCATTGAATTTGCTTCCTTGTCATCTATTCTTGACCATGTTTCTTTGGCTAATAACTCTCTTGATAAAATCCAGAATGTTTTCTCGTGAGTCTTTTTTTGATAAATTCATTGATGTTTACTTAATTTGTCACTGGAAAGAGAGTTGAGCTCCGCTGCTCATAATCTACAAGCTGTTCAAATAAAATGAAATAAATAAATGTTCATGATCTGCTGGAAAAATGACGAACATGTCCATAAGAAACACTTTAATCTCCAAAGTTGGTGCAAGCAGCGTCAACCTTTGGTTTTGTTGGATGTTATCAGCTCTATTGGTGTAAAGTTCTGAATCAGATTAAATGTTTATATCGTACTTATTAAAGTTTGTTTCCTTTTGGAGGGATTTTTAAAGCTTTGTTTAGTTTCTTCATAAATCGTTATGTGCTAGTTGGATAAGCTGTGATCTTATATTTGATTGAATCAATCTTAGTTCATCCATTGCGTAAGCCTCCCTTACCTGCTCTCATTGCTGATATTTGGTTTAGGTTTGGATATGATTAGACCTGGCTTAAACTGAGTCCTGTCCTTAAGTTTTTAGCAACTTTTTTGTAAGCCTGGAACAACTTTGGAAGCTTTAAAGTTTGATTAATTATGATATAACTTGGAATAAGAGTTAGTGGTTTGCCATGTAAGATTGTGCGAACTGAAACAATTGAAGAAGGAGACCACCAAATTAGAAAGGTATTACAAGAAACCCAGAACTTAAATTTTTGTTCTTTCTCTTAGAGAAAGAAAAAAGTTGCTATTTGGCTCTCTTTACATTGTTGCTCAATGGTTGAATAAACAGAGATATGGAGGAGATGGTATCTAAGAAACAGATGGCCAAATTATTGGCAAAACTAAGAAGGTAAATGAGCTACCACAAGTTTTGTTTACACTAACGAGAAATTAATGGTTTTGTTGCTAGTTTTGACCTTATTTATTGTGTGAACAGAGAGATGTTGGAGTTGCTATCAAAGAAACAGAATGGGGAATGCCAAGCAATTGTAGTCTCAAATCTGTCTGCGACCAATCAGAAGTTGGATCTTGATACTTCTTTGTTGGTTCCTTTCAAATCTGACCTTGATAGTTCATTTATCACATTGGTAGGAAATCAATGAATCAAGAGGAATTTCAGATGCATTTATCTTTGAAGCAATTTATATATATGAATGAATCATTCATTAATTTCTGTTGTTTCTTGCTTTAATAGGAAAAGTATAAGGAACAACTGATGGTTATCTCAGAATACATGAGCAGAATTGAGGTATCTAAGAATTGACATTATTCTCTTTGCAATTCCACTAGATTATGTTTCAAATGCTTCATATGATAGTGCAAGTTCTGAATGATTTATTTCATGTTGTGCACTTTCTTAAATAGTTGCAGTAAGGTTGCTGATACATTAATTTTTTTAAATTTAAAATATGTAGATCAAATTCATTTTGAGGTGTGGGTCATATGACATGAGATTTAAATCTTTGCCACATTTAAATTCTGAACAATTTTTTATATCTTTTTTGATAGCATAAGGAAGGACTCTTTGCTTATAGTAAAATTGTAAGAGTAGTCTTAACTTTCTAATGAAATATGAAAAAACTGCTTTTTGAGTGATAGTGTTAAACACATATGCTATGATATTGGTGATGATTGGACTTCCAGATAATCTGCAATATGTGTTTTTCTTTTGTGTGCAATACAACTGACTCTTTTACCAATTGGGAACTCAATCTTTTAGCCTCTAAATCTTCAATGATGAGTGATGATGATAATTAGTTTAGTCCATTATTTGCAGGTTGGAATGTTTCATATATGGGGCAGATTCCTATACAAATTAAGATATGGTTTAAAAAACTTATAATTTATGCTATGCCCGTTGATGTATGGTATAAGAGAGTTGCACATCGTATTATTTTTGACATACAAACATACATAGAATCAAAATCATCATGACATGGCTCACGATGAAGATGTTAATATGCATATAGCATGGCATTTATGTACTATGGTCGCAGGAAGAGATAAAAAAGCTTAAGTCCAAGGTGGAAGAAGAAGAAACAAAGTTGGACTCATCAGCATTAATGGTGGTGACAGAGTTGTACTGAAAAAGAGAAAAAGAAAGTGAGAGAAAATGGCAAACAACAGGAAGTGGGAACAAAAGGAGCTGATAATCAGAGCCAAACAAGCACAGCAGTAGAAAGGACAGCAGCAGAGGAAAAAGCAGCAACGATACAGAGGCTGAAGAGTGGGTTTAGGATCTGCAAACCCCAGGGGACTTTCCTTTGGCCAAACATGGTCAGCAACAACAACAACAAAAACTGCAACACCATTACCAGCATGTTGTCTTCTTCTCAGGTTGTGGTCCAGGTTGAAGATCTTTTAGTGGTCCAGATTTTTCAATTAAAACTTGTAGGAACCAAGTGAAATTGCAACGGGCAAGAAAAATTTTCATAGAGAAACTCAGGTAGCTTTTTCTAAATTTTTTTTTTCTTTTCTAATTTTATGAAGAGAACTACATAGTCCATAGACTAGACTTCTATTTAAGTTTAGGAGTAATTACAGTTTAAGGTAAGGATTGTTATTACTTTATTATTGAGTTGCTCAATAATAGGATGCATTTGAGGATTGTTATCACTTTAAGGACTGCTATAAAATTTAACTGTTTTTTACTTTGGTGCTTCCCATCTTAGATATAAGGATATTTCACAAAGTTTGTAAAAATAAAAATGTTACGCCCTCAAAATATTACATATAAGCCTAACATTCTTGATATGCATTGACATAAGGGAATAAAGCATATTTCCATTTATCAAAGTATTCATTACAAAAGTATTACATGTTGACAACAAAAGTAAATGTCCTACGGGCTTACAACTTTTCAAGCTAACACTTGGTTACAAAAAGAGAGTACTAACTCAAAACACATTAAGCCTTTGGCTTGAATTTACATGTAATATCAAAACAACAAAAACAACCAAAAGAGTCTTCAACTCCCAAAACCTCCCAAGCTACGTCCTTGGAGGTGGCATATCACCTGAACTTGAAAATGATGTCCCATATAGGGTGAGCCAATGCAGAGTAGAGATATACTAAACCAATTATAAGCAATAACTAAAACATTAGCATTCGGTAAATGGTTAACACTTGTAAATCAACTTACAACACTTCAAAGTTACATGACAAATAGACCTGTATTTCATTCCAGTTTCCTTTACTAATCCAATTCAAATTCATAAACATGGCTCATTATCTAGCCAAACAATTCAGTAAGATTACAACTCATATTAAAACATTTCCATACTTCAATTATCTACGTTATGCAAATGTAATCAAGATTTCGGGACTTTCACCCTGGACACTCCGGCCAACTTAGTTATCAATGGAGTCCATCCCCTATCTTCTCCCAAACAGGTTTGAGAGTCCATCCCTTATCTCCTCTCAAACCATGGAGTACTTCCCCTATCTCTTCCCAAACAATATACATATACAATGTATTTAAACACTTATCATATGCAATGATCAATCAATACACATTCGATGTATTATTCCAACCGTCATATTCAATGACATAACCCGTTTGATTGGTTTCAGTTTTCCCTAATCAAAATACAGTGTCTACAACAATCAAGACTATCCTCCACCGATAGCCCAAAGCAGTTATCTCTAAACATATAATAAATTTATCAACAGATAAAATATCAACATTTTCATAGGTGAGTGATTAAATTATCCAACTACACCAATTACTCTCACAATTCCCCAATTTATGATTCTCAACTCAATTTCACATTTCCCCAAATTAATTATTCAAATTAATTATTTAACATAATTAGGGTATTTTTCCTTCTTTCTCAACTATCAACCCTAAGGTTCAATTTCATCAATTTAACAACAATAATTCCATTTTCCAAGGTCTCATATACACATGGGTCTTAACATTTGAAAATCCCCTTTTTATAACTTCAAATCAAACCCTAATTTTTTCAAAATTACCAAATAACACCATTTAATCAAAATGACTAAAATTTATGTCAAAACTCATAAGAAAGACAAAGAAACCTCGCTCGAGCGCAGAAAGCCTCGCTCAAGCCAACAATTCGAAGTTTCAGGTCTGTAACCCAGAAGCACGCTTGAGCGAAGAAAAGCTCGCTTGAGCGAAGAAACCCAAAACATAGTCCTCGCTCGCTCGAGCGAAGGAAATCTCGCTCGAGCCAAGAAACACAACCTTCAAGTCCAAAACTAGACTTAGACGCACGCTCGAGCGAAGGAACCCTGGCTCGAGCGAAGGAGCTAAAACACAGAGCTCGTTCAAGTGACAAAAGCCTCGCTCGATCGAAGACACCAAAAACTGGGCAGCAACCTTTTGTTTCTAATCACAACCAACCTGTTACAAACCTGCCCAACATATCCTAAAACTCATATACAAAGAATTAAAGGACGGAAATGAAACATATACTACAATACTCAATCACGGAACCCAAGTCCAGAATATTGTACATAAAGGGGAAAACCCGGGATCGTTATAAAAAAATTGGTTAATACTTGTAGGAGCCAAGCAAAGGGGCAAATGGACACTCACATTGCTCAAACTGCAGAGTTCTTTTTCTTTTTGCGATCTTAATTTTCTACTAACTTTCTGGTACCCAAGTGATAGTTCTTTTTCTTTTTGTTTGTGTCTAAACTTCTATGCCATGTGAGTTATACATTTTCTCATGTTCTTTTTTGCATTCCCAATGGCTATATATATGTCTTGTTTTCTTTTGAAAATAATCTAGAATAGAAATTGTATCCTTTAGCCTTTTTGTAACTTTGCTGATAGTTGTGAAGTTTCTATGATATAATTGTGCTTTGATGTAAGCTTTTCAGTTGGCTAATGTTTCAATTCTTCCGGTTAAACTCACCATTTTTCTCCTACATTATTTATTTATTCAAAGCTAATCTTCTTTTCAAAGAAGCATGGTCCTTGATCCATCCAAATTTCTACTTAACCAATGCCATAGGTTTTAAGCCATCGGGATTATGATAGTGTTGCAGCAGATGTCTGATCATTTGGAGTCATCCTTTATGTTTTGATGGCTGGATATTTTCCATTTGATGACATAGACCTTCTAACCTTGTACAAAAAGGTTACTTGCTCTTATTCTTTTACATGCAATTTTGCTTCTCTCTAGTTGAATTAATTTCAGTGTGTGAGCACATTGCTCAACTGATCATGGAAAAAAAATATTATATTTGACAGATTGAGATTAGTCCAGTTATCTCCATCCTAAACGAAATCCGCCTTAGCTTCCATAACTATTGCTTAATCTTTCGTTGTTCTTTAGCTTGTTCTTGATCGTTAAGAAATTAGAACATGGTCAAAGCAATTCTTTTTAACTTAGAAAGTAAAGTTTTGGACAAGTTATTCTTTTCAATGGGAGGAAGAGACATGTAAACTTATATGTTAGGTATTATAGAGCTTAGAATGCATTGTTTGGTCGTTGAGAATCTGGGAAAAATATGAGGAAAATAGGGAATTACTAGTCTTTAGGTGGGTTGGAATTTGTTGGATCCTAAATGAAGTATAATTTGCTCCTATATTGTTAGTTTAAATAGATTTATCTCATCTCATGCTTATGTTTCTTGTATAATTGTATTGTTTACTTCAATAGGTCAGATCACCATATTTCTATATACTAATAATTCAATAGTTGCACATCCTGGGTTCTTCACAATCTATTGAATATGGCTTTGCTAAATGCTAATAGCGAGAGCTTAAACTATTTTCTCCTTTTCATCTTCCCTGGAGAGCAGATAGAATGGTTTTATTGGTTTGTATTGCAATCTAGATATTTGCTTGTCTGGTGTTTGACTAGACTGTGCATTATTGTTTTGTGCTTTTACGTACAACAGTAGCACTTTAAATCTTTCGGGTTTCTATTTTTATGGCTATGAAAATCGTGGCAGAGAAGTGTTTCTATTGTATATTTATTTCTTGGTGGTGATGTGAGTTTAGGGTGCATTGCGAAGAAAGTGGTGAAGAAAGCTCAGAGGTGGAATCGGGTGTATGCACTGAAGTGCCACATATCACATGAAGTGAACCATTTACATGAGGGGCTTAAGCATGTAAGTGTTATTGCTGAATTGATGTAAGGCTTCTCCTTCTTTGGGCCATAGTGCGATTTACATTAAAGATTCACGTATCACTAGCTTGCCAAGGCAAAAATTGGCTAAACTTTTCTTGATTGTTGGCTTGAAACACGAAGCATTAGGTCTCAAATAGTACTTGATTTGTTTATTATTTTATTATTTTATATTTTTTATTTTTGTTCCCCCCTCCCCAAATAAACAGGTACTTGACCATTCAGTTTGTGCGGTTTCTGGAAAAGGGAATCAAATCAGAAGGCCAAGATTTTGTGGGTAACTTCAGTTTTCAACATGCTCATATTTTTTAAGGAGAATGCATCCCTGCACTGTACCCCTGTTTACTGTGGCATGGTTAGGTCTTATCGGGTGAAGTTGGTGGTCAAGCTCCCAAGAGGACAAAAACCTTGACACTAAGAGATGTCCTTGGTAAAAGATTAAATGCTTGGATAATGGGTGGTCTATCAATCTAAGTTCATGCAACTTGGGCCTGTGACCACCTCTCGGGTGCTTCATTGTAAAATAAATGTACTGTATTCTTTGAATTTGGCAAGTAAAAATTTACAGATATTTTGATCATACTTTTGTATGCCCTTTTAATGATATTCTTTTTGGACGGTTTTGAAGTTGAGGATAATTTTTGATGTTGAGAAATATAGTTTTTGGATGGTTTGGAATGCACAGACAGTTTTTGGATGTTTGAAATTTATGTTTAGTTTTTTTGATATTAGAAATAATATTTTGGTGGTTGATTAATGTTTTGTAATACTTGTTTGTAATATTTGTTAGATTGTACAAAATTGTTAAATAGAATTTGCTAAATTTTTATTTTTATTTTTTTTATAAAAAAAAAACTGCATATTCTACGGTAGGCATAATAAGTCGTTGTATTACATATTTTATGACAAACAATCAGCGTCATTATTTCTCACCAATTAACGGCGTGCAAAAGTAGTTGTAAAAAAAGTAATAACGATATACAAAATCTGTCGTTAAATAGTTTTTAACGGCGTACTATAGCATGTCGTAGAAAAAGTAACAACGGCGCACAAATCTGTCGTTAAATAGTTTTTAATGACGTACAAAGTATGTCGTTGAAAGTGAATGACTTTCTATTAGGGGTGCAACTCGGGCGGGTTCGGTCGGGTTGGGGGTCTGCCAAGCATATCTGACTTCCTCCAATGAGGATTTACGCACGAGAGGGGAATCGGTCGACCTTGTTGAAAATAGTCAGCTATTTCATGTGTACATGGCAACCCATATGTACGTCGCAAAATGCAGCTACGTGTAGCAACATCTATTCCCACACTATTCGATCTCTTTGACTCTATTAATATTTTGTCCAAACTACAAATTGAAATAAAATCACGTGACTCAGTGAACTCAATAGGTGTGTAGTTGTGTTGGACTACAATCAAACTTTGCTGAAATGAGGCTTTAATGTCTGCATGTTGTAACTCTAACAAACTGATTATTTTGGTCCAAGATGTCTCGAAATTGCATTGACTTGATCCAAGTTGCCTCTTCAATTTAGCATGAGAACTCTCCGCCCTACAAGTATGTATATTTTGGTATTTAATATAAAATTCAAAAAATTATAGCAATTCATAAATGTAATGAGCATAATTTACCTGTTTGTAGTAGTATTTTCGAAATGAATAGTGTTGTCTGCTTAAGCTGCAACAAATTTTTCCTTGTATGGCTCTAACCAATTGGTAGTAACGTACTTAATAGCTTCAGGATACATACTAAATTCGATCTTGAGATTGAAAATTTGTTCATTGAATTCTGTTTTGGTTTTAACCATTATCAAAGTACTCCAACTATACATGAACTTATTCCATTATATTTCGTCTCAAAAACCTTCTTGCACTTCATCATAACATTCTTGCTATTATGCCATCTACATAAAAGATTAATGGCCATAGGTAGAACTTTTGAGATGGCTTTCATCGAAGCCAACTCTCTATCTGTAATAATGATTTTTGGAAAAGCAATATTCTCCATAACAGTACGCAATACGCCTAAAGCCCATGTATTGTTGTCCTCCCGTTCATAACCAAGATAAGCAAAAGCAACTGAAAATGTCGAGTCCGTTGATGTTACCCCAATAATCTCTAAAAGAGGGAGTCGATACCTATTAGTCTTGTATGTGCAATCTATAATCAACACATGTGGAATGCACATAACAACTCCAAATTAACCGGGTGTGCCCAGAACAAGTTAGTCACCATCTCCTTATCATCACATCGATGCCACTCAACATAATTTTGAATTGACAATTGCCCCAATAATTGTTGCATCGGTGATCTTCCTGCCCTCTGTACTACTCGATGTCAATGACGTGCGTTGTAGATTGTTAGCCCCAAGGTTATTCAAATATACATTCTTATTGATTTGATTATTGACAAGTATTTTGAATTCATTTTATTATTTAAAGTTTTCAAAATAATACTATACAAATTGTGCTTCAAAGGTTCTAGAAGTTATATGATTCTAGAGTGTTGTTTTTTAATGATTTTTGGCCCTTCAAAACATGAGATTAGCACTCGGATGCAAAATTCTAGTTATACTTGAAACAGGTCCTAGGGTTGACACCAAAATAGCAAGGGTCGACACCAGAGTAAAGCTCGAAATGTCTAAGTGTTCCAGAAGAAAGGGTTGACACCAAGACAATAAGGGTCAACACTAAATTTCAGAATGAAATCGAGCAGCAAGGATCGACACCAAGAACAGCAAGGGTTGACATTAAATTTTAGAATGCAATCTACCAGTAAGGGTTGACACCAAGAACAACAAGGGTCGACACTAAATTTCAGAATGCAATTTAGCAGTAAGGGTCGACAGCAAGAATGATAAGAGTTAACACCAGGAACATCTAGAACTAAACTCAGAAAAGAGAAGAAGAGCAAAAGGTCGACACCCAATTTGCAGGGATCGCCACCTGTAAAACCTGGGTTTCAAAAATCCAACTGCCAAATCAAATCTGGACTGACACAACTTTTTTCTCAGCCAATTTTTTAGATTTATGTGCAAAATATGTCATCTTTTCTGATCTCTGAGCAGATCTTCTGGCACCATATCCTCTCCAAGAAGTTGACCTATGAAAGAAAGCATTAAATGAAAAGCTTGTGCATTTAATGATCCTTCTCTTCCCAAGACCTGTCTACAATCTATATACATCATGCCCTGACCAAACACAATTGGAAGATATCTTCCATGATTTGCTTCAACGGCTAGAAGATTCAAATCTCATCTCTATAACAACTAGAAGCCATTAATGCTATAAAGAATAAGCTCTTCTTGTTCAAAATACACACTTCTTCAACACAACAAACCTAGAGCAATCAAGAGCAATCAAGTGCTTTTAATTTACTCCTTTGTACTTCCATTTTCACATTTGAGTGAGACTTAAATTACCTTTGAGCTTACATTTTCATACCCATCTTTTGAGAGAGAATATTTGTAAAAAATGACAGTTGAACTTCTTTCTTTTGTTCCTTATTTTTTGAGTGAAACACTTGTAAAGTGAGGCATTTAGTTGAGAGGTCCTCAACAGATGGAAGTAAGTCTTTTGTAAAAATCCACAAGCTAGGTGAAGCTTGGTGATGAATTGATTCTTAGTGAAGAAATTCTCAAGGAGGTCTCTTAAGGAGTAGACGTAGGCCGGTGAGCCAAACCAATACAAATCCTTGTGTTGAGCTCTTTTTTCCTTTCCTTTTATTTTCTATGTATTTATCGATTGTCTGCTGTATTTAATCACTTAGTCTTTTGAAATCTATTTTTTGGCCAAAATTTTTAATTACCCAATTCACCCCCTTCTTGGGTTGCTTTCCTGTATAACAGTTGGTATCAAAGCCTTGTCTCTAGTATTGTGACTTAACCGTCTTAGAGAGGCCTATGGCAACCCCTAGCTCCTTTCTTCCTGAAGGTCAAGCCTCAAACCAACCACCCTTCTTCAATGGCACAAATTTTAACTATTGAAAAACCCGTATGATTATGCATATCCAATCTATTGACTAAGAGGCTTGGAAAATTATATGTGATGGTTCTAAAGTCCCCACCAAAACCATAGACGGTCTGTTAGTTCCCAAACTTGAGAGTGAGTGGACTAGTGTTGATTATAAAGACATTTAAACCAATGCCAAAGCTGTTAATATGTTGTATTGTGCACTTGATGCTACTGAGTTTAACAGAATATGCACTTGTACAATGGCGAAAGAAATTTGGGATAAACTTATTGTCATTCATGAGGGAACCACTCAAGTTAAAGAGTCTAGAGTGAGTTTGCTTGTTCATAACTATGAGCTCTTCAAGATATAAACTTGATGAGAATATATCCCAAATGTTCACTCGCTTTACGAATATTATAAACAGCCTTAAATCTCTTGGGAAGACTTATACTAATGCAGAAATTGTTAGAATAGTCCTCCGTTCATTGCCAAAAAGCTGGGAGAACAAAGTTATTGTAGTGATAGAAGTAAGAGACTTGTCAACATTAAATCTTGATGAGTTAATGAGATCTCTTCTAACTCATGAGATCATTATGCAAGAAAGAAAAGAAGAAGAAGACAAGAATAAGAAGAAATAGATGGCTTTCAAGTCTACCTCAAAATCTCAAGAGGAAGAAGAAGATGCTTCAGAGGAAGATGAAGAAATGGCTTTCATTACCAAAAGGTTCAAAAAATTTGTGAAGAAAAAACAAGATGTAAGGAAGTTTTTCAGAAAAGACTTTAACAAGGATTTAAAAAAAAAAGAGAAAATCAAAAAAAAAATATGAAGTTACTTGCTACGAATGCAACAAGCCGGGACACTACAAATTGGAATGTCTAGAGCTTAAGAAACAATTCAAAAAGGATAAGAAAAAAGTCATGATCGTAGTATGGGGAGAAAACAGTGATGACAGCGACTCAAACACTGATATTTGCAAAAATGAAGCCGCAAATCTATGCTTGATGGCACTTGAAGATGAAAATGAGGTAAATGATGAATCATTTACTTTTGACGAATTACAAATTGCCTTTGATGAATTGCTTGCTGAATTTAAAAATTTGAGTTTAAAAAGTAGATCTCAAAAGAAAGTGATTTTGAGTTTATCACAAGAAAAGGAATCATTGACTTCTAAGATCAATACTTTAGAAAATAAAGTCTTGTCAATGGAAAAGGAAAAAAAAATTTCAACTGAAAAAGAATCTTCCACTTTTGAAAAGAAAATAGATGATTTGCAAAAGGAAAATGAAATTTTGAAAAAGGAGAAAATTATTTTAAATGAAAACATAGAAGATTTAAAAAAATGTTCTTTCAAAATCCACTCAAGGTAGAGATACTTTAGATAAAATTCTCAGAAGTCAAAATCAAACATTTAGAAGGATGGGGATTGGATATAAACATTTTTCAAAAGCAAAAAATTCCAAAAAGATATTTGTTCATGCATCATCTAACCATTCTCATCTCACATGCCATTATTGTGGAAGAACAGGTCATATCTCTCCTTCATGTCCGACTAAAAGAAACTCATTTGTTAGAATGAAAAAGAAGTGGGTTCCCAAAAACACTTCAACTTCTAACTTTTATTGACCCAAGAAAGAATGGGTACCAAAAAGCCAACAAAAATCTGATTTTTGCAGGTGTGCTTTAGGTCAAAATCTAGCAACAACCGATGGTACTTTGATAGTACATGCTCAAGGCACATGATCGGCGATAGAACAATGTTCTCAACCCTTAAATCCAAAGAAGAAGGTCACGTAACCTTTGGAGACAAAAGTAAGCGAAAGATCATTGATGAAGGTAGTATCGGTAAAACTTCTTCCCTTTCTTGGAGTAAGTAGTTGCTACAGCCTCCCAAATATCTTGGGCAGTGTCCATAGACAAGTAGCCCTTTCCAATCTCCGAAACCATAGAATGGATCAACCAGCCCATGAATAGAGAATTGGTGATCTCCCACTAGTCATAATGAGGGTCGGTGATACTGGGTGCCTAAACCCGCCCATCAACATATCTTATCTTCCCCTTGCTCTTCAAGAAAATAGTCGGACTCTACGACCACGTTAAGTAATACTGACCATTGAATAGAGAGGTGGTGATTCTAAGGCTAGTGTGGAGGTTATCAGTCATAGTGGAAGGGATAACAGAACTCTTGCCCTAAGATGGCTGAGAGGTAGTAGATTCATTGGTCAAATCCGGTATGGAGACTCTACTAATTATTCCTCAAATACGATGCCAATTACAAACTTAGAAGATGAGAGTGGAGTAACAAGCACAACAGTAACTATAAAAGCATAAAAGAGGGAGAATCTAGTGGGGCTTTGTGTCTAGACTATTTTTGCATCACCAGAGTTTTTTTTTTTTTTTTTTGGGGTTTGCTTCGGTACTGTTTTGTATTACCAGGAGACTAAAAGACTGTGTATAATCATCACCAATCCACTATGTAAGAAACGACTTCGTATTACATCACCAGAGGACTTCGAAGAGCAGCCACCACCCCAGGCGAGACTGCAACCACCCCAGGCAACCCTAGAGGGCCAGACGACTTCGACCAGACCAGGAAGAAGGCTTGTCGGCCCCCTAAGAACCCTCGGTAGTGGCTAGAGAGGCCAATTGAGGGAGAGAGAAGCCTAGGTGATGGCTGTCGAAGGGAGAAAAGGGATTGGGAGACTTGTGTAAAGTCTATTGGGGTTGGACGAGGCTGGGAGAGCTGTTTGGGGTTGTCGTTTGGTCTATAGGAGATAGGAGATCACTTGTAGTGATGGGTAACAAAGAAGGAGAGTTGGCTAGGGCTTGGCTCTGATTCTATGTAGGTTTAGAGAAGAGAAAGAGTTAGAGAATGAGTTAGACTTCATTCCCTTTTATATTAATAATACTGAGTAATTATAGGAGTGCCATAAGGTATAATATATGAGCCAACCCATTACACCAATCACGAGAATAAGGCCAAGTTTGACATCCTCAAAAAAATTCAAAAAGTCAAAAAGTCACTATCTTATTTAAATCACATCATCTTATTTAAGTCACATCACCTCTCTATCACATCATTTCAAACCCAACCCATACCCAACTTATATTTCATAAAAAATCAAAAAGTGCACTTATTTAGGACATCCCAAACAATCCCTAAATAATAGGACAATACAATAATATATTTCCTATTCCAACTTGTTGCCTATTCTAACATTATGTTTGGGAGGGCCAATGTATATGCATAAAAAATATTAAATTAGTTTTGATATATTACTCATTGAATATAATTTCTTATATAAGTGTTGTTATAGAATTATTTCACGAGAAAACTAAATAAATCTAAAAAATAGTTTTTTTTTATATTTTTGAATAATTAGATCTCAGTATACAATCACAGTTGATTATATATAATCTAGTACATAAAAAGTGAAAAATGTTTAGATGCTTAAATTTATACTTAATGGCATTAAATGTTACATGGTAATTGATTTGTTTAGAAACCAATTAACCAAAACCTAACCCCTGCCATGTCATTGTAAATCAATTTGAGGGTGAATGTTTAGGTTCTCTAGTATTACTCATAAAAAAAAAAATATACATATCAGGCGTTTAGCAGGGGAGATGTGTTGTTGTATCAATGTCATGGTAGTTGTATTTTGAATTAGGGATTCATATCTTCTGTTTTATAGCTCTGATGTGGGCTCTGACATGGTGGTACTTTAAAGAGTCAAAATCCATGCAATTTGGCATTAAAGAGCAAGAGAAGTGCTTCTATGATGCTTACCACTTTGTGCCTTTGGTTTCTTATACAATCCACGACCTTTTTTTGAGTGGGTTGTACTTGTACCTTTGGTTATCCCCTCTTTTGTTTTCTAGGGGCTTTAGGATAGTTATTGGACTTACAATAAGGGGGAACCATAACATTGTCTGCTCTTTGACAATCGGCAAAGTAATTTGGACTTGAGTTGTTCACTGCAGTCAGTTGATGTGTAAGAGTAAAACTTTCCTAGAATTTTCCCGCTTCAACTATTTGCTGTGGCAGTGTGATTGAATGCTTCTTAAATGGTTGTTGTAGTGTTTGTGACATCAAGAAATGCATTGTATGATTTTGTTTGTGGCAGTGTGATTGATGATTCTGTTTGAGAAATGAAAACTCCTAATCCTTGTGTGCCATGCACCGAGATATGTTTTAGCATTTTATTGAAGTTGACTTGTGATTAGCTGATACATTGTCCCAACAGCTTTGGTCAAAATGACTTCTTTTTTTGCTCTTGATTTTTTTTAGCAGATAATTCACCAAGCTGGCCCACCCCCCAAATTTTCAATATACATTTTCAAAGAATATGTTTTCTATGTATATCATATATGAGAAAGTGTACAAAAAGCTTGTGTTAGAGTGAAACTATACATGTGTATTTGTTTTGCACACCATGTGTTCATTTATTTTCCTTGTAGAAAGAAAAGGTAAATAGATTGTTGGTGGAAAACTGGAAGCACTGCCTCAATAAGCGTGCTTGCACATCCATGTTCAAATTCTATTTCCGTAGATGTACTTGTTTATGTACTATGTGAATTTGACAGTATTATGTTTGCAGGTGAATGACAACAACCATAATTCATTTCTGTATCAATTTTGTGGCTCTACTGCTCTATGGTATGTCTCAACTCCTGAGTTTTTCATTGGTACTTGAAAATTAATCTATTTGATCGCTTTTGAGTTGTAGGGAACAACCAAGAACATTAATTCTTGGCATTAATTTGTGCATTGAGTGCAATAATATGAAATTACTTCAAAAAATTTCTAACAGCTCTTAGTTACCAAAGATGGTAGATATTTTGTTGAATGTGGCCTTTTCCCAACTTTTTGAATAGGGCTTAATTTGATTCCTGGGTCTGCGACTGTCTGTATGTGCTATTTCCTATGGACCGCAGCTATGGCAGTGCCATTTTTACCCAAATTTCCAACCCAAATATTAGTATTTACAATGCGATCATCCGATGCTTTTCTTGTTTCAAGAACAACAATGATTTGTTAACTAAATTTTTTTTTTTGATCATGAATTGCTTGTGAAAGACGTGGTTCCGGGTAGCCACACGCACCCTTTTATTCTCAGGGCATGTGTACAATCAAGTGCATTGAGATAAATAAGGGCAGGAGGTTCATGTGCATGCAGTTAAGTTGGGTTGGCATTGGATTTGTATGTAATGAACACGAGATGAGGATGTATGTTGTTTGTGGGGTTATTGAAGCAGTCCAAAAATCGTTTGATGGAAGTTCTCATAGAGATTTGGTTTCATGGATGACGTTGATCCAGGGATATGTTAAGATGGTTTTTGGAAGGAAGGTACATGGTTATTTTTCAAGACATGTGAAGTAGATTTTGAAGCCCAAGAAATGATGATGGTAATAGTTCTTTCAGCATTTGCTAATTTGGGAGATTTAAGTTTGGGTAGGAGGATACATGGGTATATGCGTGATCATAATGTGAATTTTGTGTGTTTGTTGGGAATCTATTGGTTGATATGTCCTTGAAATATGTCGATACAAATTTTTCTCTTGGAATTCTATGATACCAGGATTATGATCAAAGGAAATTCAAAGAAGCCTTAAATGTTTTCAGGAAGATGCAGAGTAGAGGTGTCAACCCAAATTTCAAATCATACCTGCGAAGTAATGAGATGTACATTTACAAGATGAAATGTTTTAAGGAATTTAAAGAATAGTGGCAGTGGACACGTATAAATCATTTTCTTAAATGGAACTGACTAGAGTAGCATTGTCAAACCGTGTTTGACCATCTCTTCTAAAAACAATTGGGATTGAGGAGGGTTTCAGTTACACCTTTTGTGGCATTTGACATCTTGGTTCTGATACCATTTGTCATATCATTTTTCACCATTGAGACCTTGGAAAATGGCAAAAATCATTTTTAAAATTAGAGAGAAAAAAAAAAAGTTTAAGTGCTTACGCAAGTCCATAGTACAGTGAAGGTTTTGGTGATTTTGTGTCACAATTTGTTTATTGTAAAGCTAAAACTGTTAAATAAAGTTCAAAGAAAATAAAAACATGTTCAGTAAATGCATGATGCAAATACAGACTCATCTGAAGCTTGGAAAGGATTTAAGTTCATAATTGATGCCAAATATAAATTTCTGTGGATGGAATATAACAGCAGCCATCTGCCGGAAGTTATGTTTGCAAATGAAGTTGTCCTGTGAATCTAAATTGCAGTTGTTTCAATGCTTTACTAAATTGAAGTTTAGAATGAGAATATATATCTTTATAGAAAATTTCTTTTCTTAGCAAAATTAGAAGTTTGTAGACCAATGTACAACTGCCACAGCTGCACGTAGAACTGCCCAAAGCATTAGTTACAGAAGTAACGAATGCTGCTCCAGAAATAAAAATTCGTTCTTTTATTTATATAGTTATTTATTATTATTATTATTATTTTTTTATTTTTTTTTTACTTTTGAGAATTACTTTAGTGACATTGATTGTTATTTACATGACAGGTAAAACAACTTGGTGAGCATGGATGGCTTAAAATCTATTAGTAAAGCAATACCGAGAACATTTTCTGTCAGTTTCAGATTATTCTTTTAACCTCAAATTTGTGCACTGTGATTCCATGGACATCTAATACTTGTTCGGTCCAGCGAGAGGTAAGCACAAGAAATTGAGATCATAAAGGTAAGCACAAGAAATTGAGATCATAAAGGTAAGCACAAGAAATTGAGATCATAAAGGTAAGCACAAGAAATTGAGATCATAAAGGTAAGCACAAGAAATTGAGATCATAAAGGTAGTGCTTATGACAGCCATCCTCCCATCAAATGATGCACTGTCTCTGTCAGAGCTTGATAATGTTGGTTCTACTGCCTCTATCTGGATGAACTCTGCTACACTTTGGATGAGCTGGTTCTCAAATTCTCCATCATCTCATTGAATGTCTTTATACCCGTACCTCACAATGCACCGGTACATCCGATAGGGTCTTGGGAAAATACGACCAATGAGGAATCGTTCCTCCGAGGAGACATGGGGTACCGAAACAGATTTTACACAAACAAAACTAACAGAGTATGAAATGCTAAGAGATTTGTCACATAGTGAGAGAAGATTGCAGGCACTCTTGTTGCCAATTCTGAGTACACAAGTCCTATTCCTGGCACCCGGACAATACCAAGGCTGGGGCCCAGGCCAAGTAGCCAACGCAATGGAACTTTGTTGTGAAGATCAAAGTTATACTTCTTGCGAGTTCCATAGTGCCAGACATACATGATGACCATAAAGATGAAGGAGAGAACAAGAGAAACCGAGCCACCCTGAAGAACTTTCATGAGTGCAGATGACAGGTAGACACCCTCAATAAACCCAAAAAAGAGAAGAAATGCTGCAGCTAGTAGAATGCTTCTCTGCCAAACGAAGACTACAACAAGTGCCATGAGACTCGTTGTGATAAACGTAACTGTCATGCAAGCGAGGTCAAGGAACCAAAAACCAGATAATAAGGATAATTCCTTCAAAACAAACATAACCACAGAAAAGTAAGATACCCTCAAGAAGAAACTGAGAGAGAGAGAGAGAGAGAGAACAACAAATAGATTAATTAAGAATAGATTGCTTAGACCAACAAACATGAAACATCTGCTAGATTAATTAACACGTATAGGTATTATCCATATGGTCAGTTTTGAACAAACGACATTACTTTATTAGAGAGAGTGAGAGAGAGATTTTCACAAACATAGATTCCTTGCCTTGTTATCCAACCCTACCTTTAAAAAAAATTCCCTTTGTTCAAACTAATTGTAAGACATGGAAATTCTGTTACTCCTTGGTCACTATGATCTCGAGACATCTTGGAGCAGGCAACCGATGCAAGTGACATTTAGTGCATTGCATTAATAATCTTCACCATCATCTCTCTCAATTACCTCTTCTCAAGTAGAGGGGTTTTTTTATATTATTATTTTTATCATGTGAAATAACTAGTTTTCCTTTATCACTGTAAATTTTATCAATTAATTTTTTTTTTTTAGACATTATGAGAGTGGAAGAGGTCATGCTGCAAAATTTGAATGGGAAAGTTCAGTACTATTTAGTATTTTTCATTGGCTTAGCTCAAAATCACTTTCTTCATTATCATCCAAATGAATTAGAGATATAAGAGAAGTAATTTAATAGGATTCTCGTAGCCAGAACTAGAACCCTTAGCACAAAGTGTTTGAAATAACTACTTTTACATTGTTATTTCAAATCTATAATGACGAAGCTCTCAAATTCAATTTATCAAAAAAAAAATAATAATAATAATAAAAAAAGATCTCAAATTCAATCTTGATATTCATATCTAAACTATCAAATCTAAATTTAAGCTATTCTGTTTGAATGGATGGTGTCAAATTCTTTCATTTTACATACATAAATTCAAAGACAACCTAAAATTGTAGTTCTAATGAAACATAGCTTCAAAAAACTAAAAAAGATGAGAAGTAGCCTCTAAGTAGCCAATTTGTTTGCTGCAATCTTGCCATCATTGCTATCAAATGAACAAACATTCATATATATATATATATATGGTAAAACCATTGTGTTGTGCACACAAATCCGAAGTGCTTTGTTTGCTTGCTAGTTGTATGACTTAAATAGAAGGGGCTTCATAGTTTGAATTGAATATGGAGTTACTATTGTCAACGGATGAAAAGAGAAACGGTTGGTAGGTTAATTAACAATCTAAATAATTTAGAACTCCTCTTATGTTGATTGTTTTCTCCACAAGATCACTTTAGAACTCGTCATAATGGTTCAGCCTTTTTGTCCATTTTTGTGAATCCTTTTACCCTTTCAACTCCATATTGAAATGTTAAACTGCTTTTGGTTGCAGATAATTTTTATCCAACCGCGGTAAAAAAAAAAAAGTTTGTTCGTTTGCTTATTCCACTTCATACAATGGTATGTGTTAATTTGCTGCTGAAATTATTTGAAAACTTGCGGGTGACTGAATGAATTGGATATGTTTTAACGTAGTTACTAGTTATCTTGTGTTAGTTCAAGCTGGCCTACCCCTTGTTATTTTGCGTTTATTTTCACTTTTTATTCATTTCCTGTTAACATTTTCTTAATGTGATTTTGACCAATGAAGTTTTGTGGTGAGCCTAGTAATGACCACAGCAATAATTTAATCAAATCTCAAGTGATTCGGGATTGTTGAGAACCATGTATCCTGCATTTCTCAACCTCCACAAGGGAAAATTCATGCATAGAATATCAGTCAAAAGAGCATGAGAGAGAGAGAGAGAGAGAGAGAGAGAGAGAGAGAGAGAGAGAGAGACTTACCAAAAAAAAAATTTGTGAAAAACAGGGCATTTTGACCATATGTGTAATCTGATATACAGAATGTAATAGGAAATATATGAGTTTAGCCCTTACTATTCCAGAGAGCAGTTGAAGCAATTCATACCCCCAGCCCAAGAGGGAAAAATAAATAAATAAATAAAAATAAGAAACAAAAATCAAAAAGCAAAATAATAAACTCATGAACAATTCAAAAGAATGATGTCAATGTTTGGTTTTGTCCTGATAGGCATACCAAAGTGCAATTGATGTGTTGCATAGCTACTTTAGAGAATATTTTGTTGAATTAGCAGACAATGTTGTAAAGAAAATTGTTGCATATCATTAGAATTTACTTTGATCAATTAATTACTGGTATTCCAAACATTTCAACAGGGCACTATTTACCCCAATTTCATAAATGAGATCCAACGTTAAAACATTTGGCAATACAGGTGATTTTTCTAGTAATTGGGATGAAAAACTTACTGAGTTGAGTTAATATGGAATAATAAGTTTGACAACGTACAACCTAGTCTAGTACAGATATTAATTAAACAAAATTAAGCACCAACTCGGGGGTATTTAAAAATTGTAACATCAACTTTTCATGAACTTAATTTCTATCTGAATCCCAGCAAACTTGCTTTTTTCTCTCTTATTTTCATTTTTTTTCCCCATACACATTTATTTATTTTGGTTAATTATACTTTTCATCCCTATAATTTGACCTAAATTTCACTTTAGTCTTTATAATTTTAATTTGAATAATTTGGTCCATACACTTTAAGTCTAGTTTCAATTTGGCCATTCTTTCTAAATTTTTGTTAATTTTGTCTATGTACACATCTTAAAAATTGACAAGTGCCTTAAAACCTCTAATTTAGACAAAAAAACAAAATTAAGGTCTTAAAAAATTGACAAATGTCCTAAAATTTTTAATTTTAATCTCCAATTTAGATGGAATGACCAAACTAAAACTAAACTTAAAGTGTGTAGACCAAATTGTTTAAATTGAAATTATAGAAATTAAAGTAAAATTTGAATTAAACTACAAAGGTGAAAAGTGTAATTTTTCCTTCATTTATTTATTTATTTTTATATTTTTCCTTTTCCATTTTTGCATTCCATCTCCTAATTGAAGGATGAATGGTTGCTATAGTTAGTTTACATTTTTTTTTTTCATTTTCTTTTCCTTTTCAAATCTTTATTCAAAATTCATAATTCAAACACAAATGTAAGTGAGTTTTCTTTTCTATGTAATAAAGTTGGTTAAAAAGTTCCAGTTTTAAAAATTTTTGTGAGCAACTCCAACCACACTTTCTACTTTTCACTAGCTAAAGTACAAAAAAAGTACACTCTTTATTTTATCGAATTACTTTAGCTATTGTCTTCTCCAACCACGCTATTTATTTTAGCTAATCATTTAAACTAACTTAATAAATTTTTAAAATAAAAAAAATAAAAATTGTTGATATTTTACTAATATAAATTTGCAATAATAATAAATTTGCCCAAAACCTGTAGAATGAGGAAAAAAAAAATACAAAATACAAAATAAGTTATTTCGTAATTCA
>NW_021025820.1:231043-300523 GCF_004153795.1 Camellia sinensis
TTCTGACGACTCTGTGCTGTAACAAGCCTCTTACGGATAAGCTCAACTTCTCCTCGTTTCCCTCACCAACTCCAGACCCACAGAGGTGCATCACCCACCTCAGCCCAACAAACAGGAGATCTTACACGGTCGGCCATACAAAGGCCTCAAATGGTGTCATACCGATACTAGACTGGAAACTGTTGTTGTAGGCAAAACTCCACCAACGGCAAGTGCCTCTCCCACGACCCACTAAAGTCTAGAACACAACCCCGAAGCATATCCTCAAGGATCTGAATAGTACGCTCGACTGTCCGTCAGTCTGAGGATGATAAGCCGTGCTAAAGGTCAACTTAGTGCCTAAGGCACTCTGCAAATCTGCCACAACTGGCAGTGTAAAACGAGGATCTCTATCTGAGACGATCGTCAACTGGAACCCCGTGTAAACCTCACTATGTCCCGAATGTACAAGTCGGAACAAGATGATCTACCGAATCTCTCACGCGCATAGGAATGAAGTGCGCCGAATAGTCAACCGGTCTACAACCACCCAAATAGCATCACTACCCCGCTGAGTCCTCGGAAGACCACAACAAAGTCCATAGTGACGTGTTCCCACTTCCACTCGGCAATAGGCAAGGGTTGCAACAAAACCCGCTGGCCTCTGATGTTCAGCCTTCACTTGCTGACAAGTAAGGCACTTAGATACGAAAGCTGCCTCATCTCTCTTCATACCCCGCCACCAGAACTGGCGACCCAAATCCCGATACATCTTAGTGCCTCCCGGATGCACCGCAAGGCGTGAATGATGGAACTCTCGGAGTACCTCCTCTTCGACAAGACTCTGGCCACAAACAGACGGTCTCGGTATCTCACATTCAGGTCGGGATACACCGTCAAACCCATCTCAACCTTCCCACCGGAAAATCTTCTCACGGAGAGAGATCTACCTCAAGGTCAACCTCTCTGAGTCTCTAACACTCCGAGTCACAAGTGTAGGCTGTGCAACAACAGAAAACAAGGCCGCAGTCTCAACGGACTCGCCCAGAAGTAAATCAAACTCCCCAAGTGCACCCAACATCTCCCACTCTCGGATGGCTATACTAGCTATGTACCAACAGGTTCCTGCTAAGGGCATCGGCCACCACATTGGCCTTTCCCGGATGAAATGCAACTAAAAGTCATAATCCTCTATGAACTCCATCCACCTCCTCTGCCTCAAGTTCAGTCTTTCTGTGTAAACAATATTTCAGACTCTTATGATCCGAGAATACCTCAAATCTCTCACCATAAAGATAATGCCTCCAAATCTTCAAGGCAAAAATCACAGCTGCTAACTCTAGATCATGCGTAGGGTAATTCTGCTCGTGAATTTTCAACTGACGTGAGCCATAGGCATACTTACTTCCTTCTGCATTAACACACAACCCAGACCCTCTCGTGAGGCGTCACAATAGACTGCATAACCCAAGCCTCTCTTTGGAATAATCCAATACTGGAGCGGTGGTCAGTCTAACTTTCAACTCCTGAAACGACTTTTCACAAGTCCACTCCATACAAATTTGACTTCCCTTCCGAGTCAACCAGTCAAAGGCGAAGCTAATCTGGAGAAATCTTTCACAAATCGACGATAATACCCAGCTAACCCCAGAAAACTGCAGATCTCAAACACATCTCTTAGGCTGTGCCAATCTTGCACTGCCTCAGTCTTGGATGTATCAACAGACACTCCTTCCCCAGAAACTACATGGCCTAAGACTTGACCTCTTCTAGCCAGAACTCACACTTCCCAAACTTAGCATAAAGCTTATGGGCTCTAAGTAATCAGCCCACTCTCAAGTGTTCCTTGTGCTTCTCTCAGAAGGTGAATAAATGAGGATGTCGTCCACAAAGACGACTACAAAACGATCTAAAAATTCCCGGAATATCCGTTCATTAATCCATAAAAACTGCCGGTGCATTGGTGAGCCCAAATGGCATCACCAGAAACTCATAGTGGCCATACCGCGTACGGAATGCCGTTTTCGAATATCCTCCTCCCTGACTCTTAACTGATGATAACCTGATCTCAAGTCTATCTTCGAGAAACAACGGGAACCCTTCAACTGGTCGAACAGATCATCTATACGAGCATAGGGTACTTATTCTTAACCGTAGCCCGATTCAATTTCCGGTAATCTATACAAAGTCTCAAAGCACCTCCTTTCTTTTTAACAAGAGGGCCGGTGCTCCCCACGGCGAAACACTAGGACGTATAAAACCCTTGTCTAATAACTCCTGAGCTGAATCTTCAACTCAACTAACTCGGCTGGGGCAAAACGATAAGGTGCCATAGAAATCGGTGCCGTGCCTGGCACTAGGTCAATGGAGAACTCAATCTCCCGATGCGGTGGCAAACCAAACAAGATCCTCATGAAAGACGTCCGAGTACTCACAAACCACCTTGGCAACACAATCCTGTGTCTCCTCATCCTCACTAATTGAAAGGTTAGCAAGTAGACTACTAAGCTCACTCCGTCCTCGTGGAAACATACCCGGTGGCAACACAATCACCAACACCGGTCCCCCAGAAAATGAAAATACTCTCCGCTCACGGTACAACAAGTGACCCTCTAGTGGTAGCAATCATAACTGCCCGGTATGACGATAACCAGTCCATACCCAAAATAACATCGAAACCCCTCATAGGCATAACTACAAAGGAAAATGGAATTCTATGATAATCAACCTCTATATCACAACCCCTTACACCTTGTTTCAAATAATTCACCCCAAGAGGTGACACTACACAAATAGGAGATGCTAGCTGTGCTAACTCCAACTCCAAAACAGATGCAAATGCGGGCAGACACAAAGGAATGAGATGCACCCGTATCAATCAAAACATTAGCACCGAGTTGCAAAACAAAGAAGTACCTCTCACAACTGATAGTGCCGGCACAAGATGCCCTAGCAGGGTAACAGCATACACGCGCCCAGAACGACCTCTGATCAACCTGCTCAACCCTAGGAGCATAGATTGCTGCACCGACTGGGACGATGAAGCCCCCTGATTGGCCCTCGAGGCCTGACCCGACTGAGCTGGCTGCTGACCCTGATTCTGCCTCAACCAGATGCACTAGGTGTGCCACTCAACTGCGGAATACCTCTTCATATGCCCTGCTGACCACACTGATAACACGAGAGTGGCTGGCCTCTACCTGACTCTGGCTCGAGATCGAGCCGAAGATGATGCTGCTCTCTGCACTCCTCCCTCTGGGGACAAACTGGAGACTTGTGGCCCAGCTGGCCACACTTGAAGCAGGTAATGTTCCCTGACTGCCTTTCCCCGAACTAGCACTGGGCACAGAAAAGTCGATTAGAAAAGCTACCCTGAGACTGCTGAGGATTAAAACCCTTCTGCCTCCTACATCACTCTGACCATCCTGACTCCTTTTGGAGCTCTTCTGTCCTTCCCTCCTCTCGCATAATGATTTCCATGGGCTTGCGGCAGCTCAACCATACGCCCATAGTCCCGAATCATAGTTCCCCCGACTCTCGACTTGAGGCACGCCTCAACTTCTTCTCAAAACTCATACAACGGCGTTCTCAGACGCCACAACTCAGGTGCAACCTGGACAAACTATAAATGCAAGCCTCAAACTCGCGCACTGAAGAAACTCGACTGCTTAAAGCTGACAAAACTGGTCTCGCAGCTTCTCCCTGACTGCTGGAGACAAAAACTTCTCCTGGAAAGCATTCACAAGCCCATGTACTCCTATACGACCCTTAGTGAACTTCCACCATGACCCGCATCCCCCTTCAACTGAAAAAGATGCCAAGGTCACTTTCAACCCCTCGTCTTCGATCCAAGCATCTCAAACGTCTTCGTTGTCTGTTCGAGCCATTCTCTGCCTTAAGCGCTCTTTAGGATCACCACAAATTCTCCGGATTAGACCGGAAGACTCCCTCTCGAAAGGAAGGCCATGCATCTGCAGCAACAACCTGAGCTTGATTCTCAGCTTTGAGAATGCTACTGACTCCCTGAATGCCTCTGCTATCTCTCGGGCTAGAGCTCCCATAGCCTGCTGACCTACTGGCTCGGCCACATTGGCCTGGCCAATACCCTCCTGAACCACCGGAATCTCCTCTGCACAGGCACCTCCTGCCTACCCGGCCTACACGCCGTACCGCGTCCTCGTCCTCGTCCTGACATCTCCTAATAAAGGAAAACAAAGACATTAGCACATTAATAAATGTGCCGAAGCTAAACACTCGCGTCCTAATGCATTGGACAACAATAATTCATTCCACGTAAGCACATAATCACATAAGCACCTACGAATTTCATTCCTGGATAATGATAGTCCTATGCGGTTACTATAGTTCCGGTTGGAAAGCAACAGTGATCAAGTGCCTTCCAACAAGACTACTAGAAACTCAAGGGTCCAATCAACATCCTAGAAACTACGTTCCATACCCACATAATCACATAAACACTTCATCACATAGCATATAACATTACACTAAGTCTCTATCAAACAGACGAACCCATTGTGATACTAATCACTTCCCAGTACCCAAAGTATTCACAAACCCAGTACGCTCTGATACCAAGTTGTTAACGCGCCTAAAAATAACCATAATATATATATATATATCATTGACATGCATTATTTAAAGAAAACACTTTAATAATTCATTATAATATTCATCAGAGTCTTACTAAACAAAAGCATTACATGTAACATCGAATTAAATGCCTACGGGCTTACATCTTTCCAAGCCAACACTTGGACACAAAAGTATGAGTTCTAACTCAATTACAAATAAAGCCCTAGGCTTGAGTGTTTACATGTACTAAACAAATAAAAGCAAACAACTGAAAATAGTCTTCAGAATCCAAGTCCTTCCAAGCTAAGTCCTTGGAGGTAGCTTATAACCTGAACCTGAAAATGATGTTCCCATAAAGGGTGAGCCACAGCCCAGTAGAAATATACTAAACCACATATAAGCAATGAATAAAGCAATAGCATTCAACAGATGGTTAACCAAGTAATCAATTACTTCATTTTACTACCTCATGACACCATTGCTAAGATACGTTTTACTTTCCAATTTTATCAACATGGCTCAGAACCTGGCCAAACTTACAACAGTGAATTACATATATCATATTCACATCCTTCCAATATCAACAACAAATGAGACTCAAGCTCAAATCAAAACACTTCATACTCTCCAAATTGATACACATTTTAGTGATGTAATCAATAAAACACTTCTATATAAATAGCACACATAAAAGTGATGCTAATGAGTCCATCCCCTATCTCCTCCCAACAAAAAATCCGGTTTAGAGGTCCATCCCCTATCTTCCCCTAAACCGTGGAGTACATCCCTATCTCCTCCCACACACAAAACAATGTATGCAAATGCAATGCTCAATCAATACACGTATTTTCTGTATCAATGCAATAGTCAAAATTTATGACTTAACCAATGTGATTAGTTTCAGTTATTCCTAATCCACATGCAATGTCTACAACAATCAGACTATCCCCCACCGATAGCCCAAAACAGTTATCTCTAACTTGAAATAACTATGTCAACAAATTCATGAACAAATGATCAGATTATCCAACTATGCCATTTAATCAATGAATTCCCCTAATTCCATGAATTTAGACCATTCACCAAAGGGATGGTTTTGCCTCGCAAAACTTGATCATTTGAGCTTGAGTCTCATTTGTTTGTTGATATTGGAAGAATGTGAATATGATATATATATAATTCACTGTTGTAAGTTTGGCCAGGTTCTGAGCCATGTTGATAAAGTTGGAAAGTAAAACGTGTCTTAGACAATATTGTCATGAGACTGTAAAATGATGTAATTGATTATCTTGGTTAACCATTTGTTGAATGCTATTGCTTTATTCATTGCTTATATGTGGTTTAGTATATTTCTACTGGGCTGTGGCTCACCCTTTATGGGAACATCATTTTCAGGTTCAGGTGATAAGCTACCTCCAAGGACTTAGCTTGGAAGGACTTGGATTCTGAAGACTATTTTCAGTTGTTTGCTTTTATTTGTTAGTACATGTAAACACTCAAGCCTAGGGCTTTATTTGTAATTGAGTTAGAACTCATACTTTTGTGTCCAAGTGTTGGCTTGGAAAGATGTAAACCCGTAGGGCATTTAATTCGATGTTACATGTAATGCTTTTGTTTAGTAAGACTCTGATGAATATTATAATGAATTATTAAAGTGTTTTCTTTAAATAATGCATGTCAATGATATATATATATAATGGGTTATTTTTAAGGCGTTACACATATAGTGTACATCTTGAGATTTGGGGGTTTAGGGTTTGGAATGTTAGGGGTTCAATTGATGGTTTAATGTGGTGGATTATGAACCTTAGGTGTATAATCAAGAGGAAAATTGGAATTAAAAGTAGTGGTTTAAGAAGTTTGAAATTTTGTTGAAAATCTTAATTTTTCTTGAAAACCCTAAGTTGATTCATTGTGATAATTAATGATTTTGCCCAAATTGAAAGTAGAATCATGAAATTGAGGTATTGAATTGTATATATACAAGTTTAGTTGAATTTTGGAAGTGTTTGAAAATTATGTTAAAAATTAGCGATTGAACCTTAATTATGGATATTGTAAATCATGCTATAATATGAAATGAAATTTGGGGAAAAGATTTGTTAATGATATGGATGGCATGAGACTTGGGATGAAATGATGAAATGGGGATTTAAGAGTTCACCTTGAATTATGTTGAATTACATTTAATGGTGTTGAATTGAATCATGTTGAATAGTGTTGATTATGTTGAATAGTGTTGATTATGTTGAATTGCGTTGATTATATTGAATTGTGTTGAATCAAGTTGAGTTGTGTTGAGCAGTGTTGAGTTTGGGTTGATATTTAGAGAAAGGGAAGTTTTGCCCTAATTGGATCAAATTGTTATTTCATATAAATAATTAAAATTGTCATTGTAAATGTGAAATCGGAGGATTATTAATGATGATGGTGGAGCTCGATATGTATTATCACTCCCATTTGAGATTTTGAAAAAAAACATATCATTAAAGGAATTTATGTATCGGTTTAGATATATTTGTTATGGGCTATCGGTGGAGGATAGCTATGATTGTTGTAGAAATTGCATGTTGACTAAGCAAACGAGACTATCTATAAATCATGCATATCATGGAGAATGCAATGGATTTTGTGGATTTAAATTGTATGTTTTCGAAAGAGATTTTGGAAATTCTTGTGTTATGTTTTAAGTGCACTTGTTTCATTTGAAAATCATATTTTGGATCATATGTATTGTGCTAGTTGAAAAGAGTAAATAATATGATAAGTCTGAAAAATGGTTGTTATTGAATATGACTGTGTGTTTTAATACATTGTATATGTATGATTGTTTGGGAAAAGAAAGGGGATGTACTCCATGTGTGATTAAATACATTGTATATGTATGTTTGTTTGGGAGGAGGAAAGGGATAGACTCCACTGTTTGGGAGGAAAAAAGGGATGAACTCCATTATAACTAAGTTGGCTGGAGTGTCCTAGGTGAAAGTCCCAAAATATATACATGGGTGCTGATCCCGCAGACGAAATTTTTGCAAAATGGCAGTTTGAAGTGTTTATGTGTGTTTTGTCTGATTGGAAAACCACTGAGTTGTAGTCTCAGTTTGGTTGTGAAATAATGAAATTGACTCATGAATTGAGAAAAATAAATGAATTGAAAATGAACTGAAGGAAAATGGACTAAGGATTGAAGTTGGCATCATGGGGGTAATTGGATTAAGGGCTAGTGATGATGAACTCAATGAATCACTTGTGACAAAAGGGAAGATTATGAGTTTTGTTTTGTAAGTAATTGGGAAATTGAATTAAAAAGGGTTTGTGATTCTTGTGTTATGTTTGAACTCTAATCCTTTGGATTGTGGAGTATGGTAAATGGAAATGGAAATGAAATGAGTAATATTAGAATGAAAATGAAATGTGGAATATTAAAATGGAAACGAAATGAGAAATAATTTGGAATCGGGTTAATGAATTCAAGATGATATTCTTCCTTAAGTGTACTTGTTTTCAAAGAAAATTTATGGCTTCCTAATGATGAGAGACTACATTTATGGCAGGGAGTTTTCTTCAAGGTCCAAGTGAAATTTTAAGAAAAGATGCCTTTCATATAATATTTTGGACTTACAAAATGTCACCTTACTATATGGTATCACTCTGCATGCGTGATTATTTCTATCTATGTGTAGCTATTGTAGTAGAACCATGAGATCCCTACTGGGCATTTGTGCTCACCCCTCGTTGTTTTAATCTTTTTCAGGAAGAGAATTTCGGATTCATTAGTTGAAGAGTATGGATTCCATGTACTTTTTTGTATAAATTTTATCATGGATATTAAGGGAATGAAAAATTTATCTTGTGGGTTGTAATTATTTATTTGTAGCTCCGTAACGGAAGCTTGACATGTATTATTGTTGTTGCATTCGTTGAGAGTGAGAACTAGTGTTATTATGTTTCTATTACTGAAGTGTAATAGTTATAAAAAAAAAAAGGGTCTAAATTACAGGCTTTGGTAATGTTTCCGATTAATTAAAATGTCAGGGCGTGACAGCTTTTCACAATATATAATAGTCAATTACACTTGTTTCAGTTTGTTTTCTTTCAGACTATGTATCAACCTTGAATTTGCTTAAAGATTTGTGAGAGGAAAAGGAAATGAAGGAAAATGTAAACAAAGGAGAAGCTATTTTTTAATTTTTTCTTTTTACATTTTTCCCTTTGCTTTTCTTTTCCTTTTCTTTTCCTTCCACAATTCTTTTTACAATTCCAAGGTCCGAACAAACTAAGTAATTCATGAGCTCGACTCATTAAAAATTCATCTGAGCTCGATTCACTTATTCTTAATATGAGCATCCTCTTATACTTTGTTCCTAGTTTTCTTCTTTTTCTCGTAGTATTATAATTAACTTAAGGTATGTTTTGGCAACCTATTAAAATAAAATAAAATAAAAATACTACAAAAAATTCAACTCTTCTCTCTATATTTTTCTGCACATCTTTTTATAAAAAGTTAAAAACCAACTAAAATAGTCAATTCCTAAAACAATCATAAGTTTAATTTCTCCAAGCATGACTCGTTTACGTAATCAAGCAAGCTCGAGTCAAGCTTGAGTTTATCAAATACTTGATGGGGCGAGTTTAAGCTCAATTTTTAATTCAACTTGAACTTGCCTTGAGGTCTAGCTCAACTGATTCTAGTAAATCGTGCTCAAAACACTCCGAAAGGCTTGCCTAGATTCATTTATAGCCTTGAGACCATCAAATCATATGCTTCATATGAAGGGGTTTTTGACAATATAAAGCTATGTTGGTTTTTTCTCATGTTACAGATATGTGAAGGGTCTTCAGTGTATGCTAGTGCAATAGCCAACAAGCTCATGAATCTGAAAATTTTGCCCAGATTTCCATTAGTTCAATCAGACAGATATGGACAAGGGCCTAAACTGTGACACAAAAGTAACATCAGGGTTTTAATTATTACAATTGAAACCTTGGGATTTAAATTGAAAAACACGCGAAACCCTGGGGTGTTTTTGCTAATTTGCCCAATAGTTTATAAGACTTGATATTCTTTTTAAAAAATTACATTTTAGTGGAGCATTGCAAGTCTCCTGTCTGTATGGGGAGAAAGTCCATTCCTATGCTTGGTGCAAATTGCAATAGAAAATATTATCTTCTGAAGTAAAATTGTTTTGTAACTATTCCCTCCATTTTATAATTTGCCAATTCATTTTTAGGTTAAAGTTTTTGAAACTAGCTTTGAAAGTTCAACAAAAAGGTTCAAGAACAAGCTCTAATGGTGTATGTATTGTGTATGTATAGCTAAAGAAGGTTTGAGGATAAAGAAAGGTGTTGAAGATGAAAGGGGGTCTTTTTAGCTCTTCAAAGCTTTTGGAAAATTTGCTAACCTTAATTCTGAATGCAGGGGGGCCTATTTATAGAATTTGAGCAAATTTGATTGAAAATATCTTCAAAAAACAATAGCTGGCGAATTCCTGCCAGTTGTCCTATTTGTCGCCATTGAGAGCCGGTCGGGCCCCAAAATACACGGCCAGGCCCAAAAAACCCACAACCGGACCAAATAATACAACACCAGGTCTTAAAAGGCACTCTGGACAAGTTTTCATTGAGAGTCGGTCGGGTCAAAATGAGCCATGGCCGGATCTAAATGGACTCGGCCATGTCCTAAAATCTGCATTTCAAGCCCGACTTCAAATGGGCATATCTCCTCATCCGGACTTGGTTTTAGGTGATTCTTGAGTCTAAATCGAAACCCCGAAAGTTTACTTTCCAATGGCCTAACATCTAAATTCTAAGTGTACAAAGAGATATGCCTAATTTAGTGAAGGTTGTTAATTTCTATCTTAACGGTTTGATGCCCAACCTTTTCCTAAACTAGTTTTCTTCCATCCCCTCCTATTTCCTTCACTTCCAAACCTATAACTAAAATGTTTTTAGATATTTTTCAAAGGGTTCAGCTCTCTTTCATGTATTTTCACTTTGTCCTTGCTCGGTTTACCGAAAAGTGCAATAGTTTTAATCAAAATGCGAGCATCGAAACATCGTAGAAACATTTGGAAAAATATTTTGAAAGGAAGGTTTTAAGGTCTAAAAAAGTTTGGCCAAAATGGGGCGTAAGGTTTGGGATTAGAGCTTGAATCCGAATTTCTTTGCTAAGAATTCAAAAAATTGCACAGTGTAACTTTCATCATCAGGTGTTTGGAATAAAGCGCCAAAGTCTTAAAGGTGGTCAAAAATGGGGTGTTTACATTAAGGTAGGTAGAACAGAGCATATTTTTCATTATTATCTCAATGTGCCTGTGTATATCCTGCGTTATGATTGTTATGGTTCAAGAAGGCCAAGTTGTCTCATATGTTGAGTAGATAGTTATTGGGTGCTTATTGTTTTTGTTTTTCATGTTAGATGTACATATGTATATTTGAACGTGTTAGAAAAAGATGTAGACCATGTGTTGAGTTTGTAAATAATGTGAAGGAAATCAAAGATTCATGTACATGTTTCAAATTTCAAAACAAAATAGTTATTATGAGATATCTTGATATGGGAAATGAAAAGCAAATGTGAACTGTCTGTATTGTTGAAGGAATTGAATAATTTTGGGAATAGTGCTTATGTAAATATTATTTCATTATAAATAGTTACATTATTTATATAGTATGAGACTAGGCATTCATGATCATAGCTATCTGTATATTGTTATTGTTTAGGATCATGTTGAGATCCCTACTAGACTATATGTTCATCCCATGTTGCTAATCCTTTTTCAGGTGAACGACGAGAAGTATTTCAAGGTCATGGATCTTCTTTATCTATTGGCCACGGGGCCTTTTATTTGGGACGGAATGCCATTGATGTAAAAGATATAAGCCTATGGGCAATTTATTTAATTATAACTCCTATTGCATTCATACTGTATTCGGATGAGAGAATCTTTATTCATGTGTTCTTGTAAATGTAAAGAGTTTCCGCATGTTATCTCTGAAATTGAATCTATAATAATGGTTTGGTAATGGAATCCGAGTAATAAAGAGCAGGGCGTGGCACCATCGACCCGCTCAAGGCCCACTCAAAGCCCAACCCGAGGCCTAGTGTGATTTTTCGTGAAAAAAAATAAAATTTTGGTGAAAAAAATTGAAAAAAAAATGTTTAAGTCTTGCCCAAGCCACCGGCCCGGCCTACCCAAGGCCTGAATATCCCCTGGCCTGGGCCTAATTTTCTAGCTTGTGGGCTGGGCCAGGCCGACTCAAATTTTGGTGGGAGCCCACGAAGCCCAACATGGGCCACCCGAGCCTAAACCCGGGCCCGGGTGAACCGGGCCGAGCCAAGCCAAGCTTACATCCATGCCCACTAAGAGTTGAAGTGGTTTTTCATTATTGTGCTCTATAAATCGTAATTTTTTGGGAAAATTATGTTTATACTCTCTGTATTTTAATTTTTGTGTCATTTTGATCTATATAATTTTAATTGACTCCCTTTTAACGCTGAATTTATAATTTTGTCTTAATTTAGTCCAATTACTTACAATGCTAGCATTTTATAATAAAAAAATATGTATATAAGTGACATATGTTATTCTTTGAGAGGTAAAATTATAAACTTGCTCAACTCGGTGACTTAATCTCAACCAATCTAGTGATAATTTTTTGTCAAAAAGACTAACGGCATTATCAATTAGACCAAATTGACACAAAATCTAAAATGAAGAGTAAAAATTAAGTCAATTGAAAGTGTAAAGATAAAAATGATGTAAGAGATAAAATATATGGGCTACCAGTGTAATTTTTCCTAATTTTTTTCGTCAAAATATTGGAATCTGATTTAAAGTATCGTTGAAGTTGGATGCTACATAATATTTTGGAGGTGTAAGGTAGTACACAACAAAAATGTGATAAATAATAGAAAGAGAGCGATAGGATGAGAGGAACAATTATTTTTTGATTGGTAAAGAAATAGACTTTATTAATGAAATAAACCTACAATATATGAAGTTTACATCAATAAAGGGAGGAGAAAGTGCAAAGAACATCATAGAAGAGCTATACAATCTCAAGTAGGTTAGCACCAAGTAGCTTGTAGTTTACCCAATCATTTACTAGCACACTCTTCAAGGTTGGTGAGAAACCAACACAAACAACAAGAGGAAAGATCAAAACAGAGCAGCAGACAGACAGAAAAACACCAAATCTAGCAAACCCCACTTATCTTCTGTGCCCAATGCTACTTCTAACCTGCTGAATTTGATGCACAAAGTCATTAACAGAGTAGAACCTCCCAATTTAGTGGGTTTTTAGCAAAGACCTACCCTGAACAATTAGGAGATTAATAAAGGAAAAATGATTTTTATTTTTATTTATTTATTTATTTAATATTTTTTTTTTTTTGGTCGCTCAAATAGTTGAATAAGGAGTCAACAAAAATATGATCTTGAGGTAAATCTCTTCTAGCATAACAGTAGAAGAAATGAACATCGATTCGTTATATATAAGGGAAATAGAACAATAGAGAACAATCCAACTGAAATGATTACAATAAAAGACAATAGAGACCATTGCAAAATCATAGAAATTAAGACAGCGAAAAGCTCATATGACACCACACACAATGAGAAAGAACAATTTTTTTACAACATCTAAAACAATAGCTTCTCCAAAACATCACAGCACGATGGTAGTATGAGTAACGTGAAAGTAACTCAAACTACCCATTCACACAATCCCTGAAAACATTCGCAAGGGTTTTCAAAAACCCTTCTCCTTCGTAAGCTACCTGGATTTCATCCATTGATTCTTCAGATGTATCTTTCTTAGCTTTTTTATTTCGTTGAAGTGCATAAGTAGAAGCCAAACATGAGTGACAAATTGTCCACCACTTCTAAGCTCTTGAGCATGATGCTTCAGTAGGAAACGACTTGCAGCATAACATAACATCTCCACCCACACATTGCTCATAATACTCCACTTGTTCTCTTTCTCCATCAAACCACAAACAAGTTTTTGGATCTTATTCATGGTCAAATTGTTGGTACTCCATTCTTTCTCAAGGAATAGCTTATCAGGTTTGACATTAGATGATCCAGAATCTCTTTCATCAAAAAACTTTTTCACATCAGTATAGGCCTCATCAAACGTGTCAATATCATCACAAATGGGTAAACTAGGACACATGAGAAGCAGATGCATCATGAAATATGACATATTAGGATTTTCTAATTCTAAATGATAGCAAACGTCCGTAGCAATGTGCCATATGACAATACTTTCATCAAATTCTAGCTCAACAATCCACTTAAATGCATCCAGATGTCCATAATTTGTAAGGGTGTCCACTCACCTATTTTTCTGTTTGAAGCCTCAGAAGTTTCAGCTTCAGGAACATTCCTCTTCAGCTTGTTGCAAAGCTGATTGATGATTAGTTCTTTCAAACTAGGTTGGATTCGACTCAACAGTAGGCTAAACTTCGTCAACATGGTTTCCCTGCCCCACACAGTTTCTATAATATTATAGAACATTTTACAGTTATTTTTGGTGCAATAGTTTAGTAAACTAAATTGTCCCATAAGCTCAGACCACCGTTTGCTTTTAGAGAACACAAATTCGTATAGATCAAAAACTGGCATGACCAGCTTACTCGGGTAATACTTAAGTGCCCAAACAATTGCCCAATCTAAACAAAGTTGCATAAGAACTCCAGCTATCTCTAAAACAAGGGCTACAACAAGCAAGCATATGATAATTGGAATATTACCTTCGAAAAGTTCACGAGACTTTTTAAAGAAGCAAAATACCACCAGAACAAAAGCTATGCAAGAGAAACTAATCAATCTAAGAATGCTTCCATAGAATGTAAAAACCATACCTACTTTGCTGAAGGGGATGTCATACATCAATCCCAACTCAATCTCAATCAATTTGAAAGTATTGTGAGTAGTACCCCTTTCAAGCACCCATTCGCGAAATTCACGAATCAATTCGTGTCTAGGTTTGTTATGCGCATTATTGGGAATAAAGGTCTGGAAATAGGAATAGGCGTGGAGCACAAATTTCACGGTAGGTCGTTGTTCATCTGCAATACTATTTCTAATTTTGGATTCATCTAACACAACAAAACCCTCATACTTTTCCTTAGATCCTGATTTGATTACCCACACTCTCTCTCCATACTTGATAAGTCCAGAAAAAAAAAATCGACAGGGCTAAAAGAGACAACTTATCACGAATATTCCAGGTTACAATTATGATAACACTTGTTCTTACACCTTGTGTAAGTAGCCCTACAAGTTGTTTCCACCACATGTTGGTTTCTTCCAAGCGTAGGATAGTTGGGGTATCTGGGCCACCAAGAAAGAAAAAGATTATTGATGCCCATAAACCTCTCAACATATTTATTGAATTAGTATCAAAGGCATCAGCATTGAGCTTGGAGTCCTTTCCAAGAGCAATTGTTGCCAGCAAATCAGCGAGCAAGTGTAATAACCAAACACCGACATTATTCAATAGCCTTGTTGTACTCTTTCTACGGCATTGTCTGAAAATATGAAGGTATAATTGAGTAAAGAGGATGCATATAGCTAGAACCCTTAAGTCCCAAACATCCCAAATTTTCCTCAAGGCTGCATGAGTATTCCTATGGACTATCTTACAGATCCTGATGCACGGAATGATTCTCTCTTCTGTGATGCACATGTAGATGGAAAAAAAAAATAGGGAAAAAATTAAACACACTTACAATCTTACTAACATGGAAACCAAATGCAAGAGAGAGCCCCCAGAATTACACTATGTCTGGTAACTGAGGAGAGAAGAGAAAAGAGATGATTATATAAGTTAGGAAAGAAAATAAAATGTTATGATTTCTCTCATATTTGTTTGAATGAATAGGAGAAAAAAGAACATAAAAGATATTGATTGGTCTCCTATCTTATTTAGCTAAGCTCTGTAAGAGAATTGAAATGAAATGATATCATGTTCTCTTACTAATTAAATTAACCTTTTATAAATGTTAGTCTTTTTATTTCTTCTATATCTAAAAGAATAGTTGTGGTATTATAACAGAATAATATTTTGTTATTTCTTTTCTCTTCTAATCTCTCTATTTTTGAAGAGATTCAAAATGGGAGTTAGGAGAGAAATGGATCGATGCTTTCCATTTCTTTCCATTATACTCAATACTTATCTAAACAAGTGATATAGACTAAGAAAAATACATTTATTTTATTTTCTTCCCAAATCACCCGATCCAAATTGGCTTTACATCTTTTGCATTCGATGCATATTTAAGTGTTAGTAGCAACACTAATGTTGTCTTTGGTTGGGGGATTTGGAGGGGGATTTGGAAAATAAAAGGGAAAAGGTATGTGAAATTATGTGAAATGTAAATATATTTTATTCACATTTTACCTCCCTTTTCCCTTTCCCTTTCCAAATCCCTTCCCAAATCTCCCAACCAAACACAACGTAAATAAAAATGGAACAGTAAGTAGTCATGATTTCGTGTCTCATAAAAATGTGAAAACTCATCATTAGATTTCATACATTAAATAGGCTTACAATGATATTGCATCTGAGGTTGGCATTAGTGAAAAATGTCTACTCTGGACTAGCTCATTTAAAAATTGGTAAATTATACCATTAAGTCCTCATAGTTTTAAGTGAATTGTTATTTTAGTCTATGTAGTTGTAATTTGAAAATTTTAAACATGAAATTTTCAATTTCGTTACAATGTTGTCCCACCATCATATGTTGTTAACATTTTAACGGAAAAAGGGTATATGCAAAATTAGTGGGATCAAAGTGAAATTCAGAAGAAATTAAATTTCACTTTGGTTCTTTTAGTTTCGCATACGATTTTTTTATTATTATTATTCAAAATTTAAAAGTGACAAAGGGATGGAAACAAAATTAAAAATTTGCGATTTCAAATTGTTCAATTGAATACTACAAGGACCAAAGTAATAAATTCACTCAAATTAGAAAGATCAACAGTGTAACTTACCTTTTAAAATTTGAATTATTGACATTTTTTTATGTGAAAGTGAAGCAACTCGATCTAAAATATTTAATTTCTTTATGAAAATTAAAATTAGATATGTTTGAATAATTTTAATTCAATGTAAAATATTCACAAATAAGGCAATTCATACAACCAAACTAATCCTTAAGCTTTTCAAAAGGAAGCTAGAAGTCATTGTACAATTTAAAATTGCTCTATTTGATATAAGGAAACTACCATTTTTAACTTGATGGCCAAACCAAGTATATTGGTCTAATAGCTGTGTAACACCATTTTATGGTGTAAGGTTACAGGTTCAACTTTTATGAAAAATAATTTAAATCGTTTCTGGTATATATTTCTCCCTTACTATGAAAGTTGTATGTACTTATTTATTGCTTCCCTAGTTTGAGCTATTATTGGACTTTAATAATCCAATTTGAATCTCCTAGTTGGGATTGTCTAGCTCGTTAGGATACTCTTTGCACCCTCCTTCTTTATTGATTGCTCCCTATTTTCTTTTTGGATTATCTATAAAGTTTCGTTTGATAATAAATATATATATATATATATATATAGCATTTCTCTTCTTAAAAATGAATGCAAATAAACCAAATTAATTTCATATTAAATAGACAGTTTTATTGAGCTAATTTGTTCAAATATGGATATTACTTCCTAAAAGAATACTAAAGCATATGATGCAATGGAATAAAAACGTGTAAGACTATCTCCAAAGGTGAATCAAATTCATCATCAGATTTAAATTTGATGAAAAAATTTCACTTTTCTCACTCCAATAGTTTCACCAAACTGATATCAAACTAATAATGGAGCAAAAGTTTCACCAGATTGAGAAGCTAGGTCAAGTTTCACCAAAACACTGTGCGTGTACGTTGGAGGTGGGTCCCACCGGGCAACCGGCCAGACGTCCAGTTGTCCCGCCAGTCGACCGATTCACCAAAAAAATGCACAGCTGCTTTGTTTGGCCTAGGAATTGCAAGTACATTGTTTAGGCTTCAAAAGTTGGTTGTCTTGTGGCACTCTGAATGTAATTCAAGGTTCAAATACCTTTAAATTGCTATCAAAATTTTGGTCTTGGAAAAGTTGTATTGTATATAAATTTAAATTGTAGATTTAATTCTATCAAAATTAGTCGTTAGCAGCTGCACTCCAATAAGTTACCATTGGTGTGGCAGAGTATTTCACAAAGTTACCATTGATGTGCTCTATAAAATATAGCAATCTTTTAATTTCACTATATTTCTTGAATTTCTTATTTTCTTTGTGAGATTTTCATTCTTTCTGAGATTTTCTTTGTGAGCTTCAGTTTCACAATATCATTACAATTTCTATTTTCTTTGTGTGATTCAGTGTATATTCTATGTTTCTCAAATTTAGTGTATATCATTACAATATATTTCACTGTCTGAGTTGGATGTTGTATCCTACTAAATTTTCTTCAAAGTATGGAAGATTTTGAAATGTTGAGGAATCACAAATTTCAGAGCACAAAACTGATATTAATTTCATTTCGGAAATCTCTCGTGTTTCTCGTGGTAAAGCATTCACAATTATAGAAGATGAAACTTTATGTAGATCTAGGTTGGCAATCTCTCAAGACCCCATTACTAGTAATAGTCAGACCATGGCAATATTTTGGGAACAAGTACTTGATTATTTTAATTCCCAATTGAGCAGTGAATCAAATCGAAACCGTATTTCTTTGTCTCACTGTTGATCTGTCATACAAAAGACAATTAATAGGTTTTCTTGAGCAAATTCAATTGAGGCAACAAAGTAGAACAACTGAGGCAGACATGGTAAATTTTTTTTTTTTTTAATTAAATATCACTTTTCTTAATGCTCAGTATACTTGTTATGAAAATGTTTTTAATTATCAATTTTTAGGTCATTGAAGTGAAGTGAATGTATCATGAAATATAGAAAAAACACTTCACATTTGATACAAGTTGGGATACTTTGCGCTGAAGTTGCAAGTGGAATGAATTTAGAACACAACTAAAAAAAGCCACGCAACATGCATATCCATGTTCGAATCCACCAACTGACTGTGAGGCTTTTCAACCCAACAATAATAGTGTGGGGGACCAACAACCGAGTAATACATCAACACGACCAATTGGTACGAAGGCTGCAAAAGAAAAGTTAAAGAATCAAAGAACGCATGATCCAAGATTTGATGAAATGACTACCAACCAATCTAAAATTGTTGAAGTATTATCAACTATCTCCACTAGAACTGTTGAGCGAGATGAACAAAAGGCAATAGACTATGAACAGAAGGCTGCAGAGCATTGAAGAAGGGCCGAGGATAGAGAAGAACAACTGAAATCTTATCTATGATGAATGAAAGAGAACAACAAAATAAGGATCATAAAATAATGTCAATGGACATGACAAATTCAAATCCTATGCAAAGGGCGTACTATGAAGGTGGGGTTTCAAATGTTTAGCTTGTAAATTAGTCCCGGTAAATCTCCTCTCACAAATAGTTGTATATACTTCACTGATATTGCCAACAATATCAAGTAGGTCAGACTCAGTCTGAAAACAGATATGCATATCTCCTTCCTCAACTCCAAGAATTCGTGATAAAGTGGGAATATCAAAGTCAATACTCTTACCTTTAACATAAGATAGCAGAGTAAAGGTTCCATCTTCTTCAGTTGTATCTCAAATGACAATAAAATAAAGACATAAGACGTGGATATACCTTTTGTGGTTAATTAATTAAATTTGCCCACCCCATTGCTTCAAGTTTGCTAATTAATAGTGGATTATATTGAGGTGGAAGATTAACCCTTCTCCTGGTTACAATAAGTCGGCTGGAGAAGGTGTGAAAGGCTTGTTCATGCTGCAGACTAAGAAAATCAGTAGTAGGATAAGCGGCAAAATCAGGCTGTCGTTGCTATTGTTGGCATGGTGGAGGGTTGGAGCTTTCACCATGTTCTGGTCTTGCTCTTTTCATTCTAGGCATAATGTGAATTTCTATTCAATTTAATTGAAAATGTGTTAAATATGAATGGTGGATTAGAGAGGAGCTCAAATTCAGTGTGAGGTGACCAAATGGTTAGTGTGAGGTGACCAAATGGTGTGAAGTGTGCTGTGTAAAAGTGCAAAAGATAAGGAAGATAAGAAAGTGCACATAGCAACAAAAAAAAAAGGAAGAAGAAGAAGAAACAGGGCCTGATGACCGGCCGGCTAACCCACCGGTTGACCGGTTGGTGAACAATTTGTATTCGGTTTGTGCTGCACTTGGTGTCGCTGCTTCTGTTGCTTTACCTTCCTGATTCACGAGGCTGCACACTTCCAATATTGAGTGTTTTGGGAGCAAAATTTGGCTTGGTGCTCTAGAGTAGAATTTGTATTCTTTCAGTATCCAATATTGAGTATATATAGAGTGTAAATGAATGAGGTTGGTGGTGGAGGAAATTAATCAGGTGGGTAAAGTGCTTAAATCAAGTAGTTGGAGGGTGGTGTGTGTTTCACGAGGCTTTCACCAATTGTACATTCTCATAGGTATTGAATATTCAAGTAGTTTAGATTGAACTAAGAACTTATCAGTAAATGAATTTATGAGGCTTTCACCAAACCTTCGTGTGTTTCATGAGGCTGTCAACTACTTGGATGGTACAATTATATTCAACTAAAAATTTATGAGGTATTGAATTTTCATGAGGGAGCTTTACTTGTCAATAAATGAATTTTCAATAAATGAGCTACAGAGGTGATTTATAATATATGTGCATATATATAACATATATCTGATGTTATTTGTAATAATGAATTATCAGTTATTATTTGTAATTGATTTGTAATATATATTTGAATACTACATTATTATTTTTTAATTCATTTGTTCAGTGTGCTGCATTAATTTGTAATTCATTCACACGTGCTGCATTCATTTGTAATTTTATATATGTGGACCAAAAATATATAATGAAGAGCACTAACGACAAATATATATTCGAAGAGCACCAAAAATACTAGCAAAAACATATGTGAACATTATGAAGAGTACTGACAACAAACAAACATAGCTTTCCTTGCAAAATCACCACCCATTCCAAAAAATAAACAAAAGTTTAACTTCGTATCCACGTGGTGAATTTAGTTTTCACCGTGAAGATGTCACATATGTTCTATTAAATCATTGCGGAGGGCATGATATGCATTTTTATCTCTAATACCTATATGACGAGACAGAAATGATTGGAAATCATTGTTAGTACTACACAAAAGTACTACTGGTGAGTTGGTTGATGAAATCTCATAATCGAAATCAAGATGCTCCTCTCTCTCATCTTCGACAATCATATTATGTAATATAACGTAAGTCTTCATTATGTTCCCAAGCATTTTCGGATCCTAATAACGTACAACACTACCTACAATTGCAAATCGGGCTTGGAGCACTCCGAATGCCCTCTCAACATCCTTCCTTGTTGACTTTTGCACCATTGCAAAATGTTGCTTCTTTGCTCCTTGGGGAGAAGAGATTGTTTGAACCAGTATTGAGGGTATATACCATTAGCAAGGTAATAACCCATATTATAACTATGTCCATTAATAGTGTAATGGACAGGGGGAGCTTTACCTTGGGCAAGATCAGAAAATAAAGGTGATCGATCCAACACATTCAAGTCATTGTGTGATCCAGGCATTCCAAAAAATGCATGCCAAATTCACAAGTCATAAGAAGCTACTGTTTCAAAAATTATGGTTGGCTTTTTTTGATGGCCTACGTATTGACCTTGCCATTGGACAATTTTTCCACTCCCAATGCGTACAATCTAAACTTCCCAACATACCTGGAAACCCACGAACCTCCCCAATAGCAAGTAATCTAGCAATATCAGTTGTTGTTGGAGATCTTAGGTATTCTGGTCCAAAGATTTCAATTACTGAATTGCAAAAGTGTTTTAAACTTACAATTGCAGTGATTTCCCCCAATACAAATATAATCATCAATTACATCTGTTGCCACTCCATATGACAATAATCTCATTGCTGAAGTCATCTTTTGCAAGGGAGACAATCCAATGATATGAGCTACATCTTGTTTTTGAACAAAATATGAGTCATGTGCTTCAATGGCATTCAAAATTCGCAGATACAGAGGACGACGCATTCGAAAACGTCTCCGAAATATTGCAAGTGAATAAGCTGGATTTGCCGCAAAATAATCCGCGAACAATCGCTCAAGACCCTTCCATCTATCACGACGTATGTAATTATGTCCTACAACAGAACCATCTCTTTTCTTTGATCCATCAGTTGATTGCAGAATATGAATCATATTAGCATTATTTATCTCATAAACCCCCAAAAGTGTGACTATTTTTTCATTATCAGACTCATCATTAGAGGATGAGGAAGAAAAAGAGGATGAAAATGAAGTGAACAGGTACGAATTTGAGATACTCAGTATGCTCTGCTTCAGTTATGGTTGGTTGGAGATGTAACGTACCTCTTGTTTGGTATATGGTACATGGATTAATGGGTTTATATCAGTTTTTGGAAGGAAATCGTTTTTTGAGGCAAAAAAAATAGAAAATATTTAGTGGAGGGAAAAAGAAATGGAAAATAGAAATGGAGGGAAAAAAAATATTAAAAAAATTCACCCTTTCTGGTCGACCGGTCATCTAGTCGGACGTCCCTATCCTTTTGATGCAAGCTACAGTGCAACCCGTTGGAGGAACTCGTATCAGATTGAAGAAATCACATTTTTTTCATCAGATTTGATGAAAAATATAGTTTAACGTTGGAGATGCTCTAAGTAATTACTTAAGGAAAAGAAGAACAAAATATAAATTTCAAAATGTAACGGTTTTTATGAAATCTAAAAGCATTTACTGGAAAACTAAAATGACTATGTTTGGCCCAAACTTTTTATTTATAAAAAGATGTGATTTCAAATGGTGGTATATTTTGACAAAAATTAAAAAATATATATATAGCATTTTTATAAATATTTATTATTCAACCAAAATGCTCGTAACGCGGAATTATATTTTTGTGTGTATTATTTAACATTATAACTTTAAAATTGGGAAAGTATGATGGGTTCGTAAACAAATAATTAAAAAGAAGAAGATTATAGTTAAGATAAAAAAAATATTATGATAAAGCTACTTTTCTAGTAGTTCGCATGAAAAAAACATATAGTAATATCGAGATATTATTAAGCAAAGGACATCATAAGCATAGATATAGCGACCCTGATCTTTTCCCATTTGATTATTGTATCCGGACTTAGGTTCCGTAGATTCTGTCACTGTATAATTGTTGTTGTTGTCCTTTATTTTCTCGTTTGGAATTATAGGATGTGTTGGGCAGGTTTGTTTCAGGTTGGTGGGGTTTAGAAACCAAGTGTTGCTGTCCAGGATTTTGGTTCTTCGCTCGAGCGAGTAGTTGGTCGCTCGAGCGAGATGTCGTCTTTGGTTCTTCGCTCGAGCTGGGGTTTGGTCGCTCGAGCGAGATATGGCGTCCAGTATGGACCTGTAGCTCTGCATTCTTGGCTTGAGCGAGATTTTCTTCGCTCGAGCGAGTTAGTTCGTTCTTCGCTCGAGCGATAGTTACTTCGCTCGAGCGTGAGTCTGGTTACAGACCTGAGGATTTGAGTTCTTCGCTCGATCGAGTTTTCTTCCGCTCGAGCTAGCTTTTGGGTTGTTGGCTCGAGCAAGGCTTCCTTGGCTCGAGCGTAGCTTCTTTGTTTCTGGTCGCTCGAGCTACCAAGTCTTCGCTCGAGCGAGCCTGTCCAGTTTATATACGCAGCAGCGGGTTTTTAATCAGTTTTTCTCATCTTTTTAAATTCCAAACCCTAAGGTTCGACTTCTCTCTCTCCCTACTCACCTTCTCTCTTAGGTTTGATCTGTTTAGAGTGTGTTTCTACCCTAGTTGCTTTATTAAAAAGATAGAGGGAGTCGAGGGCTTTCATTTAATCTGAACATTTGGCGATTTGGAGCACTTTGGTATTTGGGCACTCATCTCTGTCTTCACCATTTGGGTTGTTTTCTTTGAGGTAGGGATTTCCTACTCCAATTTATAGGTTACGTTCTAAGTTTTGGTATTTTATAAGTTGGGGTTACTTTGATAAATTTTGGAAAACCCTAATTGTTTAAATTAATTAATTTGTATAAGTAAATCATGGAATTGGGAAAAGAGGGTTAAATTCATGGAATTCATTGATTAAATGGCGTAATTGGGTAATTGGTATCATTTGTCTATTGAATTGTTGACATAGTTATTTTCAGTTTAGAAATAACTGTTTTGGGCTATCGGTGGAGGATAGTCGTGATTGTTGTAGATATTGCATGTGGATTAGGAATAACTGAAACTAATCACATTGGTTAAGTCATTGATTTTGACTGTTGCATTGATACAGAAAATACGTGTATTGATTGAGCATTGTATTTGCATACATTGTTTTGTGTGTGGGAGGAGATGGGGGATGTACTCCACGGTTTAGGGGAAGATAGGGGATGGACCTCTAAACCGGATTTTGTTTGGGAGGAGATAGGGGATGGACTCCATTAGCATCACTTTTATGTGTGCTTATTTATATTGAAGTGTTTTGATTTGAGCTTGAGTCTCATTTGTTTGTTGATATTGGAAGGATGTGAATATGATATATGTAATTCACTGTTGTAAGTTTGGCCAGGTTCTGAGCCATGTTGATAAAGTTGGAAAGTAAAACGTGTCTTAGACAATAGTGTCATGAGACTATAAACTGAAGTAATTGTTTATCTTGGTTAACCATCTGTTGAATGCTATTGTTTTATTCATTGCTTATATGTGGTTTAGTATATTTCTACTGGGCTGTGGCTCACCCTTTATGGGAACATCATTTTCAGGTTCAGGTGATAAACTACCTCCAAGGACTTAGCTTGGGAGGGTTTGGCTTCTGGATTGAAGAAGACTACCTTTAGTTAATTGTCTTTATTTATTAGTACATGTAAACATTCAAGCCTAGAGCTTTTCTTGTAATGAGTTAGAACTCATATTTTTGTATCCAAGTGTTGGCTTGGAAAGATGTAAGCCTATAGGGCATTTTATTCGATGTTACATGTAATGCTTTTATTTGGTAATACTCTGATGAATGAATTAATAAATTGTTTTCTTTAAAGAATGCATGTCAATGATATATATATAATGGGTTATTTTGAGGGCGTGACAATAGAAAATAGTCTCTCTATCTCTTAATCGGTATGTAAAAGAGATAATTTTCTATTCTATTGCATGGAAATGAGTCCCTCTATCTTTTCCTCTGTAAGTATGTAAAACAATAATTTTCTATTCTATTACTGGGTTCGATGCACGTAACAAAATCAATAATAATCCTAAATATGATGTTAGCACACAAAAATTAGAGTAATAATAGAACATAAAATAAAAAAAAAGTTGGACAAAATTCTTATTGATTTAATTTTTTTTAAAAAAACTAGTTCTTTTTTTTTTTTTTTTGGATCAACAAAATAAAGGAAAACTTATTGATATAAGCTAACAAATAAAGAGGAATTTCATCAATAGAGACAGGGCAGCACTACTACAAAAATATTTAATTAAGTGTAACAATATTTATTTTTTATGTTATTTTTTAATTAAATGTGATTATATCATATTTTATTTAATCACACTTTTAAATTAAGGTGTGATTGTATATATTTCAAATTTTATTCTTATTCTGAAGCATCCTTATCTTCTTATTTTGAAGCATCCTTATTTTGAATCTGAGGGAAATCGATCGACTCTCTCTCTCCCTCTCTCAACGCTAATCTCTCTCAACCGATCAATTGCAATGATCTGAAATGATCTGAATTTCTGGTCCTAATCTCTCTCAATCGATCGATTGCAACGATCTGAAATGCTTTGAAATTTTGGTGCGAAAGCGAAGGCCTCGCAGTGCCTCCTCGAAGCTTCTCGCTGTAACGATCTGAAAACTACGTTTGATTGTATCTCCGATCGGTTCGTTGATGTCAACTTCGTCGGTGCTGTGTGCTTGAAGGTTTGAAAGGCTCTTACACCTGGGATTGCAGGCTATACTACAGCCTCTTTCTATTGCCAGCTGGAAGGAATAAATTGGGTATGTGGCCTTCGATTCTACTTGTACTTTTTATTATGATTTTGTGTAGATTTATTGCCAAGACTCATGAGTTCCTGTCTCCAAGTTTTGGAGACTTTGTATAGCCTCATTTCTTGTAGTTGTTTCTTGTTTTAGAGCCTTTATAATATATTGGCTTTAAGGTTGTTAGTTCTTAAGGATTCTGTTTGAATATAGAGAATTAGGAAAAAAAATTGTTCTTCATCATTTAGAACCTGTTCAGTTTGGAATTGAAGAAATAGAGAACTAGGGCTTTCATGAAATAAACGTGCTCCCTTTTGTTCTGCCATTTGCAAAAATTGTATTCTTATAGAGTATGTGCTTACGTTGTGTTTTTTGACCAATCAAGTTGTTGATGTTTTTCTCTTTCACACACACACCTGCAGCGAGTTTGGATTTTTGTATTCGTGTATATGAGAAAGAAATAGAGGGAGAGAGTTTGATATCTTGAAAAATGAAAATTTAATGAAAATTTTATTGTAAAACACTTCTGTACAACTTCACTTGGTAGCATGGAAAACCTTATAAAAAAAAAATGGTTAGTGGGGAAATCTACTTTTGCATTGGAGTACATAACATAGATAATTGTTCTTTGATATTTTGTCTAGTTAAGAAAGATGTAAATTTTTTTTGTTGATTTCTTTTAAACTCCTATTGATTTTTAAAAATGAAAGTAGAGTAGCCATTCCTATTGATTTTTAAAAATGAGGTCTGGCTACTTCATGTTGGAGTGAATAATATGAAATTCATCACATGCGTATTCTGTCTTGCTAATAATAAACTCATATTGTCAGAAATGATCAAAATTCAATTCTTTTTTTTTTCTTTTGTTTTTGGTGGAAAACAAAATTCAATTTTTTTTTTTTTCTTTTTTTTTTTTTTTTTTTTTTTTTTTGGAAGTTGTTTTGAAATGTGACGACAGTAATATATTCTTCACCCAATCTATGTGATGCATGATGGCAGTAACATCATGATGATCAGAGAGATGTAGACAATCAGGATTTCTCCTATTTTTTTATTTGCCCTTGTTATACTTTTTGCATATCAAATGCTAATCTAATTTTGTAATCCCTGACTTCGCAGGTGAGAAATTTGTTATTGACTGGAAGCCTATTTTGTGGACCTCTGCTTCTCACATTCTGCTTCCTCAACACTGTTGCAATTTTTTACAGTGCCACAGCAGCACTGCCATTTGGTACCATTGTGGTGAAAGTTCTCATATGGACTCTTGTCACATCACCTTTGCTAGTATTGGGTGGTATTGCAGGAAAGAATAGCAAAGCTGAGTTTCAAGCTCCTGTTCGCACCACAAAATATCCTAGAGAGATCCCGCCGTTGCCTTGGTATCGTGGAGCACTTCCTCAGATGGCAATGGCTGGATTTTTACCTTTCAGTGCAATCTATATTGAACTCCACTGCATATTTGGGAGTGTTTGGGGTCACAGGATTTACACTATATATAGCATCTTATTTATAGTCTTCAACATTCTCCTAATGGTTACTGTTTTCATCACTGTGGCTTTGACATATCTTTAACTTGCTGCTGAAGACCATGAGTGGTGGTGGAGTGGAGGTATGTATGCAGTTCCCTGGTCTATATTATTTATTTATGCTGCTCAGTGAAATATTTCTCATGCTTTGAAAGATTCTATTAAGTGGTGATGCTTTTTTCTTGTCTGGTATATTTTTCTAATGATCATTTTTCCACAGGTGATTATATTGTAGGGATTACCATTTTTATTGCATATTTTCTGAATGATCAGTTAGATTTTTTTGGCAGTGCAACATGTTAAGAAACTTAAACCATTGGCATTCCAATTGCTTATTTTCACCCCCTTAATGTCATGTGATCACAATTTCTTTCTTGATCTGGTCATGCCATAATTTCATCTTGTAGGCTTTCTACTTCACTTGTATAAACCCCTTTTGTGAGAGACAAGACCAATTTGCCCAACCTCGTTTGTTTGCACTCAATCCACTTACAGTCCATTTTCGGAATAAAAATCAATAGACTCATGAAATCTTCGTGAAATATGAACTTGTAAAACTTTGAATCTTCTTTCGAATGCCACAAAAATCACTTCAATATGATATTAGGATAAAAAGTGTGTGAGTGATTTTCTAATCACGCTGCCCGTTTAGTAATCAGCTAGAGAGCACCGGCAGAATAGATGGCTTCAGCTAACCTGTAACAGAAAGAAAAGATTCCGGCGGTGGCTCTTCCACCCGGGGGGACTCCGACGATCAAGTCAGTATATCTCTCAAAGATAATCAAGTGCTTAATTCATTGCTCAAAAGCATAAATTTGCGTACCTTAGACCCACGGGGGTGCCTCTCTTTTATAGTTACCTAAATCCTAGTCCCATTAGAAGTCTGACTCTATGGACTCCAACTCAGTACTTACTTTGGGCTCCTCAAGAGATAAAGATAAATTCCCTAAGAGATTTATCTTCATCTTGACTAAGTCTCCTCTTCATTCTAGGACTTCTTGTCCCTTATCCGTTTATCTCGGATTCCGATATCTTCGGAGATAACCTCGGCCTTGCCGAGATTACCTCGACGTCACGACCAGGACACGTGGCGCCTCGGCTGACACGTCGGCGTCACCTTGCCACGTGTTGGTACACATAAAATATATCCCCACAACTGCCCCCTAGGTTCTATTACCTCAGCATTCTGTGGTGATGGAACTTATATCGGTACTTCCTCCTGTATATCGGCTTAAGAACTCCTCAGCCGAGATCATTCATTTCAGGCCGACATGTTCCCTTCAGAGAACAAGAATTCCAGTGAACTCTTTCACGTGTATGAGCTGTCATACACCATAATTCAACCGTTTTTAATCACGCGTTTCTTTCTTACGGGCTCGTGCCTGTGATGCGCCCATAAGCCATCTCTTTCTCACATGCGCCGTCTGACGTATGCGCTCTTCTAAGCATATTGATTACTTTTTTGCCGCCGTTTTCATTTTTGACAAAATCTTTCCCCCTTTCTTCACTTTTGAATCTGATTTCTCTTGCTTTTTTTTCTCTCTAAACTCTTTCTTTTGAATCCGCCATTGCTCAAGCTCCAAGCTCTGTAATTACCTTTCGTTCTTCCTGTGAAGTTTTCGTTGTCTTCGTTACATCTGTAACTGTCGTCTGACTTCGGCAATCTTCATACTGGCTTCATATTTTCTGGTAAGCAACTGTTTCTTTCTATTCCAGTTCTTGATCTTTTCTGGAATTTCTTGTTTACTACTGCTTTGCTTAAATAATCAATTTGTAAATCATACATCTGAATGCGTTGATTTTGCTTTTTGCTTATTCCCTGAATACATGTACTGTTCTTAGTTCTTCTTGCACGTCTTGCTACTGTTCCTAGCCTTCAACCCTTTGTATTCTTCATGTTCTTGATAGTCCATCTCTGTTCTTGACTCTGAAACTTCGTATTTGTTTTTTTGTTTTTTGTATCTTTTCCAGATCTGTGCCTTTGATCTTCATCTTCATAGCTTTAGGTTTGGGATTTGTTTGTAGAACCCATATTTTTAGGGCAAAACTGAAACATCCCTTTCAAATTTCTTCATCAACAAAAACCTAGGTTTTTTGCCGAGGTCCAAATATCCCTATTTGAACCATCTTCTTATTGAAACCCAATACCTTTAGTTATCCCGACATCATGGGTATGTGGAGACATAGGGTAGATACCCCGACCAAACTTGAGTACTTTAGGCAAGAGTTCTCCATTCCTGCCGATGTCCATCTGAGGCTGGCTGGGGATGATGACTCCATCTTGCCTACAGAAAACGCCATGCCCCTTCCCATTGTAGCTTTTACTGAGTGCGGACTCCGGCTCCCACTCAACATCCTTTTTCGCGAGATTCTTCATTATTATAAGTTGAACCCCATGCAACTAGCAATCAATTCTTATCGAGTGATTTTTGGTATTATCGCCTTAGCTAAGCAGGAAAACGTTAGGATCACCCTAGCCGATATACAGTATTGTTACACCATGTGTGCCCTTAACTTGAAAGAAAAAGGCTACATTTATTACCTTAAGCCGAGGTCTACAGAATTCAAAATCATAGCTGACCTCCCAGACTCCAACAAGGGGGCTGGAGATGACTATCTCATTATCTCGGGAAATTGGGAGTTTGCTCCAGACGAGGACATCCATCTCTACCCTCTTCCCCGATCAGTTTTAGAGGGCAAGGGTAAGAGCCCAGTATTCAGCTTTGCCTGTTTTCTTTCAAAGTCTTAAATACTTTGTTTGTTTCTGACGTCTGTTCTTTTTGCAACTGTTCGTCAGCCACCAAAAGATTTTCGCCAATCCTTTGTTCCCAGTAAGGATTTAAAGAAATTACTGGACCTGCCAATTCAGAAGCGAAAGGCACCCCTGCTTCTCAACTTCATCCCAACATACAAATCAGCTCTCCCCGACGTCCCTAGGAAAAAGAAAAAGAAGAGCTTATCTCCTCCCTCTGCTACAACTCTTCCAGCTGCATCAACATCGCGAACAGACCAAGGATCAACCTCTGATCCAACAGAACAGCCATCGACCTCTGCTCCATACCTCATTCCACCATCCCAAAGAAAGCGTCACCGACGTCTTGTTCTTGATCGTCCATCCCAAAGAAACCCCCTTCAAATTTGTCCAGTTCCACCGAGAATGGTGTCCTCGGCTTAACCGGGGAAGTTACTTTGGCTTCAGCAGTCTGTTGCTTCCTCTTGAAGTAATCTCTCAAGTCTTCTTTACTTCTCCCTGGAGCTCGGCTATCTTTGGACTTCAATTTTTTCGGCACACTACTTTCGGCCTCGTGGAGAGCCCGTTTTGATCTTTCACCATGGGTTGTATCAAAGCAGAGCGCCTGCCTTTGAACATGCCGATGTTCTTTGGGCTCTGGGTCCTTCGTGTGATACATCCTTCGGGACTCCTCTCGTCTCGGCTCCTCTCGTCCGACTTCCCTGGAAGTTCGGTGAGAGTGCCTTCCGCTCCTGGTGTGCTGAGGGGCTTCGGGGATTGTTCTTCCTCCTCCCTTCTAGGTATTAGTTGCTGGCATCGGCGTATCCTGCAGCGGGTATGGTGGCTGCATGACATTGTTTTGCATCATGAAGTTAACGACCGACTGTAGGTCTGCCAACTTGTTTGCCAATTCTTTTACTTCCTCATCCCTCCGTAGGCACCTATCCCTCCATACTTGAAGGTTATCTTCGTTATAGTGCTTGCTTTGGTCTGTCTTCTTTGAAGTGTCGCCCTCCTGGCCGACGTCTTTCTCTCTGTGGCCCTGGTCATGAGTTTCTGCATTGTGGTTGTCTTTTTCAATGTCAAGGTCAATTGGTCTGCCACTCCCAGCAGGAGTGTCGCCCCCAATGTTTTCCTTCTGTCCGTTACTGGCCATCTATTCTTCTAAGTTCCCACAGACGGCGCTAAATTGTGTGAGTGATTTTCTGATCACACTGCCGGTTTAGAAATCAGCTAGAGAGCACCGGCAGAATAGATGGCTTCAGCTAACCTATAACAGAAAGAAAAGGTTCCGGCGGTGGCTCTTCTACCCAGGGGGACTCCGACGATCAAGTCAGTATATCTCTCAAAGATAATCAAGTGCTTAATTCACTGCTCAAAGCATAAATTTGCGTACCTTAGACCCACGGGGGTGCCTCTCTTTTATAGTTACCTTAATCCTAGTCCCACTAGAAGCCTGACTTCTATGGACTCCAACTCAGTACTTATTTTGGACTCCTCAAGAGATAAAGATAAATTCTCTAAGAGATTTATCCTCATCTTGACTAAGTCTCCTCTTCATTCTAGGACTTCTTGTCCCTTATCCGTTTATCTCGGATTTCGATATCTTCGGAGATAACCTCGGCCTTGCCGAGATCACCTCAGCGTCACGACCAGGACACGTGGCACCTCGGCTGACACGTCGGCGTCACCTTGCCACGTGTTGGTACTTAGAAAATATATCCCTACAAAAAGTTATCACAAAAATACCGATACATTTAAAAAGGTTGAAGTTAGTTTAACTGCTTACCGAGAAATACCTTGTTTGTTGTCTCAATTTCGACAAACAAATGTGGTACGCTAACGTTTTTAGTTTGTGATGTTAATATTCTTGTGCAACATCCAGCCACATTAGAATAAATGTAAACAAGTCTCTAAAAGTCGTATTAGCTCATGCTTAACTTCCTTCTTTTAGACTTGTCACACACACACACACACACACACACACACCAAAAAATATATATATGTATAGATGAAGAAAGAAAGAAAGAAAAAAAAATAGGAAAGTGTCCCTTTAAGATTATTATTCACCAATGGGTGCTTGGATTTTAGGAAATATAGAATTTTTTTTTCATTATTATTATTATTTTGATTGCATTTTGGTGGAGCAAAAGCATTGCACGAATGAGGTTTGCATTGAGTATGAAGAGTTCAAGACTGATGTCACGGGGTTGTTCCTTCCTGTTCATGCTGGAACTGTGACTCTCATCAGGAAACTACTGGTAATGTGATTTTAGTCTTTGATTTCATTGTATTTGTTCAATCAACTTCTTGTTTCTTGCTTTGTTCTATATCACAAAAGTCATTTTGATTTCGTTTCGCTTATTTTGAAGTGTTTCATATGTTAAAAATGCTAAATGTTCGATGTGTTCATTTACATGTTTATTTATCTGCATTTTGTTGATCTTTACCTCTCTCTCTCTCTCATTCACTCGTCGTATTATTTTCCTTGTGGCCTTCACTCTCTGTATTTAATTCAATTCAAAATCTGAATCCAAGTGCCATAGTGATTGTCTCTTATGTTTTGAATGACTTACAATTGAAATTTGCACTGATTATGGCCCAGCAATTTAGTAAATTAAAGACAATCTAGGAAGCATAAAGATTTATGGCTGAGTATCTGAAGGAACCAAAAAGTCATGGTACAAAAAGTTTACTCTTGGACTGCCCTTAAATTTGAAATTGAAGTTTTATTGCTTTCAGTACATACCCAAGTATATAATTGTTGGAAAACTATATAAATTTGACAGAGCTCCTTCTATCTGAATGTTTTGTTTCCTATTGATGGCATTGCAATTAAACATGCAGGATTCACATTGGAATTACCCAAGCATTTAAGTGTTTCCTAATGTTTTGTTTCCTATGCAACGATCAGAAAATTGGTAATGAGATCACTTCTGATGCCCATCTACTTCCAGCAACCAATGTCAATTACATAGATGGTCTTGCTATCTTTGCCTATATGAATTCGACAAGGTATCTCTCTCTGTCTCTCTCTCGTCTTTGTTCCTGTGCATATATTTCAACTTACTCCTTTTGTTTTCTTATTGGTTCCATTACATAACAGTGATCCGCGAGGTTGTATAACGGCTACAATTATAGAACTGAAACAAAAAACCTGCTCTAATCATGGCCCTTTTCTACTCAAGGGGTCCAAAAAGCCCCCATCCCAAATGGGGCCTTAAATCTTTACTACTTGTCATAATATGTAGTACGCGTTTCTTTTTCTTATTTAATTTTTTCTGTGATGTGAAGCTGTAATTACCCCTTTTGTATTATTTTGGTAATGACAAACATAAAACTTTATTGATTTTGGTGAAAATGCTTCTTTTGATGAGAAAGTTAGGTTTCCTTGCTCTTTTTTCCCATGCCTTTTTTTTCATCGTTCTATATATGATAATTCAGCACTAAGACACATTACTTGTGATTGCCTTTTGACACCGGAAAAGTTTCAGTGTCATATATTCATTCAAATTCACTTCTGAATGTTCCAAGGTACTTTGTGTTTGACACTGGCATTTTTACATTTATTACATGGTTGTTAAACTAAGCTAGTGAATTATGAAACCCTTATTGCGGAACCATGTATTATTAGATTCATATTTTCATTGACTGATAGAGTTTTCTCCTATTTTCAAACTTGCTATGTTAATTTCTACTTTATTCCGTCTTTTAGGATACTGCTAACAGTCCTCCACCTGATGAACATGTAAAAGAAGAGTAGGATCTATGTAGCACGGACACGTCTCCGAAGCCAACGTATGGGTGTCGGACACGGACACGCGGTGGACACGTGTCCGACACTCTACAAAACGTGTCCCTTTTTTTTTCTGAATTTTTGTAGCCGGATACTCTTTTGGACACTCTTGGACACGCTGTGGACACATTATGGACAGAGAGGGAGGGAAACCCTAACCTGTTGAAGACAGACACAGAGAGAGAGAGGGGGTGAATAACTTGTTGAAATGGAGCCCTAGATCAGGTATGTTCTTCGATCCTTCAAATCTCTTCTTCGATCTTCTTCTCTTCTTCTGTTTTCTTTATTTTTCTTCTTCTTTCTTTATTTCGTCTGCGTCGTCAGTGTCGTCTTCCTCGTCTGTGTCGTCTCCCTCTCTGCTCTCTCTCTCTCTCTCGCTATGGTGTTTCAGCCCTCTCCTTTGACTATCGATCACTACTCTCCCTCTCTCACTATGATGTTTCAGCCCCCTCCTTGACTATCGATCGCTATACATTCTATTATATATTTTATACTAATAATATATATACGTACATATATATACTAATAATAATATACACTAACAATAATAGTGTATATATTATATATTAGATATATATTTGAACAAAAATCTTTTTTTTTTTCTTTTCCTTTTTTCTATTTTTTAGATATTATTATTTGTTTAAATAAATTATTTTTATTTATAGGAAAATTTTAATTTGTGAATAATATTTGATATTAAAATAAATAGATAATATTTATATATTTTAATTTTACATAAAATAAAATTGTATATACTGAACGTGTCCCCAACATGTCGTGTCCCCTATTTTTTGAAAATTTACGTTTTCCCGTGTCCGTGTCCGTGCATCATAGAGTAGGATGAGTGTGACCATACTTCTGTGTTGAAAGATGATCTTGGTTATGTTTGTCGAATTTGCTGATTGGTTCACAGAGGAATCAAAACCATAATTAAGTACCAGTACGCAAAGGTATGTATGCCTGTTCTTGAAAATTTTCCATGCAAGTATGTGGGCTCATCATTATTATTCTGATTCTGATGTTAGCTGCTTAAATTAAATGTATGAAAGCTACTATGAAGTATATATAATGCGTCTGGCAGTTTCTGTTCACCCTTGTGTTATTATACAACATGTTTGGTATGTTTTTCACTCCTTGCCAAAGGGTGCAAGAGTGTCATAAGGTATGTGTGGTTACTAAAACTAAAACTCTGAACTAGCTCAATAGAAAGATTTCACGATTTTCCATACTGAGGTGTTACATGGACATACTTGCATCCTATGTTGCATGGACTCTTCTAAAACTACTTGTGTAAGACACTTGATACTTGGGTAAGGCCATAAAGGTTTGGGATATGTATTTGATATGCTATTTGGAGAAGCACCCAACAAATATGTACAAGTAGTCGAATTCACTATATAACTATGCATAAGACTTCCATTGTATATATAAATCTCTACTTGATGTTTGCAAACATCATTTTACCCTTAGAATATACAATAAGTATTTGAAAACTGTGAAATATAGACATATCCTAGTGACCTTGACATAAGAATCAGATAAATCTGACATTTACATTCATATATGCACCCGAGACTCGTACTTGAGTCCATATAACATGGCTTACATCAAAGGGCTGGAAGTGACTAGCCTTTTGAGTTGTGACGGACCTTCAAAAGAGGAAAATGCTATATATAATCCTATTTCTTACCTCCTTTTCTCACTTCTAGACACAAGTGAGTGGGTTCCATGTGTATTTGTTGATGTGGGCCCTATTGCTTTGTGTCTTGGAGTGAGAAAATGAGGCAAGAATAGGATTATGTATAGCATCACTCTTTGTTGGCATCTCTGTTTTCATGAAGTGAATGCTTTGTGTCTTTCCTATTACTGATCTGATGTTCAAATAATGAATATTAAAAAATTCGGGGTTTATTTCATGTCTGATTATCTTACACATTCAATTTGTTATAAACGTCCTAAATAGTCTGCTTTAGGCATTTGTTTAGTGACCAATTTTTAAAGTTCTTCTTGTAGTTAGATAAGGTACTTTCAGGTTTTTCCATGATCTATAAAGGTAGTTGCTAAAGTAGTAAAATATGCTTTATTTGCTGAATTCTTTTGCAGCTGGGAGGCAGGGGTAATGATTTTCAGCGATTGGTTTTTGGGAACTTAGGTTAAATTGGCTTGGGTTTGGGTTAATTTTCATGATTTAGGAATTTTTTTCCATTTGTTCATCTTGGGTACTGCTTCCTTTCTAAAAAAAAAATACATCTTGTAGTCCAACTATTAAAAACAAATATATTTGAGCCAAGCCGAGCTAAGTCTCACAAATAGTAAGTTTATTCATATGCTTCTAGCAGTTTTTGAATTAATTTGTATTTTCATTTTTCAGGTCAAAAATTGATTGGAGAGGTACAAAATATGGTCAAATAATTCAAGAACTTTGTGTTTCAAGTTTTTTCATTTTTTAATATATGTAATCACAGTTAAAAACTTTTTATTAATTCTTCTGTATATACTTTTGAACATTTAACTTTTATTTATAAAATATATGACGTTATTTCATTTAATACGCGGTTGTATAACAAGTAACTCATTTTATTAATCAATCATTAAGTCGATTAATAGTTTTTCAAGAACAAGTCAACTGATGTATCTAATTGTACTCTTGCTAGTGTGTCAAGTTTTAAAATAGAAATATTAATAAAAATTATAAATAATATAATATATTGTATAATTTAATATGAGAAATAAATGAGTAAAAAATGAATATTAAGTGTAATATTTTAGTGTTTTAATTTTATTATATTGAAAAAAATATAAATTATATATATGTTATATACATATAGATATATTTAATAAATGTAATCGAAGGGAGAGTGGTGGGGGAGCAAATCCCCTCCCTACCCGACTTGCTCATCAGATAAGGAAAACCTGCGCAACACAAGGCTAAGGATACTGACGGGAAAAAATTTTCATCCCTAGATGGAAACATAAATCCACAAAAGAAGAACAAGAAAAAATTGAGGATTTGGAAAACACATATATGGGTCATGTATATTATTTAGTCGTGTTTGTATTCTGTCAACTCTACAAGTCCCACACTCATGGATGAACTGAAGGGGCTGAGGCTGACACAAGCAATTTTCAACCCAAAATTTTAAACTCTACTTAAATATAGTAATAGTAGCTATGAATATTTTTAAATTATGTAGGTTCACACCCTAGATATTTTTGAGAAATTTAATACTCATCCCTCTTAACAGTTTACGTCTCAATCTTTACTCTCTAGTTGTAAAGTGTATTTTTTTTGCCACTCTCTTTGTGTATATACATGCACACACATATATATATTTTTCTTCTTCTTTATTTCAGTTCTTTCTCGAATTTCCCTTTTCTTCTTTTGGTTCGATTTTTCCTGTTCTTGTATTTTTGGTTCTCTATCAACACGATCTCCATTTTTGAATTCTTTTTCCTCTTCTCTATATACGTTTCAAAGCTTGTTCTTCTGCTTCATTTCTTTCTCTTTTTCTTGTTTCTCTATTCCGGATCTCTCTTTTTTCTTATTATTCTTCTTCGTCACTCTCCTTCAACAATTGCATTTGAAATTTTAATTGCAAAACTATGAAACTGACATCCTTAAACATCTGGAATTTTGAAAGTTGTTAACAATTTTTAAGTTGTACCAATTTCTGATAAAACTAAAAAGATGATTTTTTAACAGGTTGTTTGGTCACATGTCCTAGTTTATTTTGATTATCTTTTTTAATTATATAATTTGAATAAAAATGTCTAATGAAATAATATTTTGATCAATTTTACAATTTGTATTGATAAAAATTAAAATTGTATTTCTTGTCCCTAAGAATAAAGTCATGCTTACCTCCGTTTATGCCTCATTCCAACAAGTAATCAAAACATTTCATCTATACAGGGAATATCTACTCTCAATAACATTTCATCACACACTTATGGAAGTTTGCCATTCATCTATCCCTGGTAGAACACCCTTGTTTTTCACCAAATTTCTAATCTTATTAATGCTCCTTTTGTTTGGACAAAAAACATTTTCTAAAAAATATTTTTTGTATTTTCTGGTGTTTGGTATAATGGAAAACGAAAGTTAACGGAAAACATTTTTCATGGTCAATGAAAAGCAAGTTTATTTAGACGGAAAATGTTTTCCACTTTTAAAATGCGGAAAACGTTTTCTAGACTAAAATTTTACCAATATTATCACACCACCACCACCACTCTCACCTCCACCACAACACCACCATCACTGCCGCCATTGCTTCACCACCATGCCACCACCTTCATTCCACCACCACTAAACATAGAAAAATATGTTCTCTGAAAAGTATTCTCTGAAAAAAGTTTTTCATTAGAAAATATTTTCCATCCAAACAAATGGTGCGTGAAATCTACTCTTAATACCATAGAGAAGCAAAACAAGCTTTCATGAAAATTATTGAATATCAAATCCTTTTTAACCACAATGTTAGGAACATAAATATTAAAAATTGTACAAGTAAAATTGGGGAGAATAATACCCTTTAACATTATGAAATTCCTATTGCAGTAAGTGTGAAATTTCAGCAAGTTTTTAATATTGTGAAATTTCACACTTTTGAACTAAAAAAATGTTAACTTTTGCTTTCTCTTTCTTTTTTCCTTTAGCATAATTTTACATTCAATAAGCTCACTAAAATTATGTAAAAGGAAAAAGAAAAAATAGATTTTACATTTTTTTTTTGAGTGTAGAAATCATAGACTTCTAACAAATTTAAAAACATGAAATGAAGAAATTGAGTAATTTTTTTTTTTTTTTGGTACATTTTCAAAGTGTGAAATCTCACAATACTAGAAATTGAAATTCTAAAAAAAATGAATTTTGAACAGAAAAATTACTTTTAAAAGTTATGAAATTTCGCAATTTTTTTTATTGAAAAATAGTATGAAGTTTAACAATTTCTTCTTCTTCTTCTTCTTCTTGGTAATTAGATATTCAATAGAGATCCTTTCTCTCTGTATTGTTTCTTTTCAATTTTGCTTTAGTTCTTTCTCAAGGGATTAGATTGGTGTCTTGCCTTCTACGCATTTTCTCTTCATGCTTTGGGTCGCATATTATTTTGCTTTTTGTTTGGGTGCCAACCTAGTTGGGATTCATCTCAAATCTTTGATACCTCCCCCTCCCCTCTTTTCATCTTTTGTTTTGTTGTTGTATCTCCTTTCGCTATTTTCCCACAGTTTGATGCATTAATAAAATTTCCTTTTGCCGATCCAAAAAAAAAAAAAAAGAGGCTAAATTTCACACTTTCTGGACTCTAGAAACTGTGAAATTTCACACTTCTAAAAATAAATTTTACAAATTTATAAATTTAGACATATGGTGTTAATATATTTTTTGTTCATTTTATGTAATTTTATATTCAATTATAATCTTGCTTGATAGATCTTATTGAGTAGGTTTAGTAGAAAGCAGATTCTTTTGAAAGAGTTCTGTGAATTGATCATGGTGAGAATTGCACTATGGGTTAAAGCTCAATCAAAGGGTTGTCCATATTCAATCTAGGATTTCATTTGTAACTTGCAGCAAATCAGATATGCGTCTAAGTCCTAATGCTACTGAGTTGTGCATTGTTGGAACGCTGGATTGGCTGTTGTTTTCTGTTGGTTTTTGTATCAGACTAGTCTTGCAAGGGGGAGTGTTGTACTAGATGGTCCTGCTGATCATATGGGTAGCAGCTGAGGGAGTTGTAGGTGTATTGCTGGTTGGTCTTTGTGACCTGTTTGCTTTATTTGTTTTGTTTTCTTCTGTGGTGTTGGTCTCTCACCAGCCCTTTGGCGAGAGCTAACAAATGATAGGGCTTGCTCTTGGTGCCAACCTAGTTGGAATGAAAAGTGGCACTATGATGCTCGTTGCTCCTCGCCCTTGCTTTATTGACGTAATCCAATTGTTGATATCAATAAAGTTGTTTCGAAAGCCACTATGTTGTGGACTCGTCAACCACGTGCAATTGAATTTTCCTTACTCTATTGAGAGTTATTCATAATTTTTTTGTGCTCAAACGAGAGTCTCTAAGCAAGTCCAACATTGGTTTAACTAGGATAGTTAAATTTGCCCATAAATCACCAATTGGGGAATTAAGAGAGCTCACAAATGTGCAACTACACTGTCCCAATCTATCAAAAAGAAACTCCATAATGTATAAGCATAACACTAATGGCTAACATATTTTATTAAGAATTCATACCTACTTAAAAAATTTGAGGAGGATATGACCAAATAGATCACGATTCATGTGACAAAGAAAAAGAGGAGTCAGGGATTGGAAAGAAAATATCACAATTGTAAAAATTTTGAGGAGGCTACGACCAAATAGATCACGGTTCATGTGCCAAAAAAAGAGAGGGGTGACGGATTGGAAATAAAATATCACAACCAAAAACCGTGGTCCCTTACCATTTTTGTAGTAGTGACCAACATCAACTCAATCCCTGCAAAAAAAAAAAAAAAACCCTTTCCAAATTTGTAGTAATGACCAATATCAACTCAATCTATCAGAAAAAAAATTCTAGAGTCCACAAGTATAAAGGCTGTCAAGAAAAAAATTTAGAATCCACATGGATAAAACATTGTTCAAAACTCATACCTACTCAAAAATTTAAATTTATAAGTGCATAATGCATCCATTATACAATTAGACCACTTTTATCTATTTTTTTCCGAAAATACATGTTTTCACATAATGCTTTGGACGAATACCATAAGGAATAAAATAAAGTCTACCCATTTGTTTATGTTTATGATATCATACACTTTGATATAGAGAGAATATCTTTCTAGTTTTTTTTTTTCTTCTTCTTATTTTGTATATGGCTAGAGCATATTGAGTATAACTATTGGTGACTTTTTTTATATGAAAATGAAAGAACTCTAAATAAAGAAATGGTTCTTTATTGGGAAATAGAAAAGACAAGTGAGTTATCCCCATTCACTTCATCCTTTGCTTACATAGGAGGGATGCTCATCTTTATCAGGGAAAGTACCACTTTATTTTTAATATTGTTCCTTTTTGTCTAACACAGTTCACACATATTTCAGTATTGTTCCTTTTTGTCTAACACACTTCACACATATAATGTAAAGTAGTACTAGTGATGCAAATGCAAGTTGGGGGAAGTATTTTATGAATGATAGTACGTAATTAAGATGGCACCGGAGTGTCAGTCGAGGTGCCACGTGGCTTGGTCAGGTTGCCGAGATGATCTCGGCAAAGCCGAGGTTATTTGCGGAGATATCGGAATCCGAGATACACGGATAAGGGACAAAAGTCCTAGAACAGGGGAGGATCTCAGTCTGAATAAAGCGGAAACTTTTTGAGAATTTATCCCTATCTAGCTGAGAGTCCAAGATAAGCATTGAGCCTGAGTCCACCGAAGTGAGGCTTCTACAAGGATCAGGTCAGTGCTGGCTATAAAAGCAGGGCACCCCCGTAAGTCTCAAGTATGTGTGATAGACGGTGAGCAATAAGTTCTATATTGTGAGTTAAACACAATTTGCTATCTTCGAGAGATATTTTGATTGCTGACTTGAGCGTCGGAGTGCCCCCGGGTGGACAAACCACCGCCGGATTTTTATCTTTCTGTGACAGGTTGTTCAGGCTTAATCTATTCTGCCGGTGCTCTCCAGCTGAGTTCCCTATTTGATTGTGTGGTCAGAAATCAACACCTATAATTTGGCGTCGTCTGTGGGAACTTAAGAAGAATAGATGGCCAATGACGGGCAGAAAGAAAAGATCGAGGACAACGTCCCATGTGAGAGTGGTAAACATGCCGATCCTAACATCGAGGAAGAAAACCATAATGAAGAAGCACGGGATTAGAATCCCGGGGATAAGAACGTCAGCAAAGAGGGAGACGCCTTGGAGAAATTAGGCTGAGATGAGTATTACAACGAAAGCAAAAAGGTAGATACCTGAGGAGAGATGACGAGATGAAGGGAATGGCCAACAAGTTGGCAGATCTACGATCGGTTGTCAACTTCATGATATAGAACAACGTCATGCAACCACTGTTTCCGTTACAGGACACACCAATGCCAGGGGCCAAGATTGATGCCCAGAAAGAGGGGCAGAAAACAATCCCAGTAATCCCGCAACATGGCAAGGAAAAGGTGCACTCACATCAGCCTTCACATGAGGTCAGGCGAGGAAAGTCGGTCAGAGGTGACTCGCAGAGAACACCTTGTACCAGGGGAACATATGTAAAAGAACCCCGGAATATCCAAGAGAAGGGCCTGTGTTTTGACACGGTGAATGAAGAGAAGTCTAAGAGGACACATAATAACACTGGAAGTAGCGCGCAAAAAAGGCTGAAATATGTTGATAGCTGAGCTCCTGGTCGGACTAAAGAGGATTTGAGAGATTACCTTCAGAGGAAGCGGCAGAATGCCCCGAGGTCATATCTCTCGTCAAGCCAAGAACGCTGTTCTCAGTGGAGTTTGATAGGTTTGAGGCCCCAAAAAGGTTCTATATGCCGAGGTTCCAAATTTATGATGGTGAGTCCGATCTGAACTTTCACGTCAGCTTATATCTGAACTCAATGACTTTGTATACCGAGAATGAACCGTTGCTATGCAAGGTGTTCCCCTCATCCTTTAGGGAAATCACATCGGATTGGTTTCACAAGTTGTCAAAAAGAACTATTACGAGTTAGGAAGGCCTGGCCGAAATGTTTGTGGCCAGGTTTGTTACAAACACGTTGCAACCACTAAGGGTAGACTCATTGATGGCTCTGAAAATTAGCGAGGGTAAAAGCCTCAGGGCTTATGCCAAAAAGTATTATGAGATGTTCAACCGAATATCGGGATGCAACTAGGAGTTGGCGATCGTGTCCTTTAAGAATGGCCTAGAGGATGAATGCACGCTTTAGAAGTCATTGGCAAAAACTCTACCAAAGATTATGGAGGAGCTCATGGCATGGATCGAGAAATATGCCAGAGCAGAAGTGGATACACCGGGAACAAAGGCGCCAAAGCAGGAAAAGAGAAACGGCTTGCTGAAGTGAGGCCGAGGTAATACTGATTTTAATAGGTAGGAAACAGAGTTGAGGGCTGCACAAGTAGTCACCACTGTATTCTGGATCATGGTTTATAAAGTTCTAGAAAGGATCAAGAACCAGTCGTATTATAGAGTGCCGGCGAAGGTTCCTAGTGAGTTCATGGGAAGGAGCCTTGGGAAGCACTGCGCCTACCACAATAAGGATGGGCACCTGACTCAGGAGTGTAGAGCCCTGAAGACACACTTGGAAGACCTGGTCAGGCAGGGTCATTTGAGGGACCTAGTAGATGAGGCCAGAATGAGAAAAGAGCATGCAAGGCTTCCCCCAGCACCACCACCACCACAACCACAGCAAAAAGAACCTCGGGTGATCAATGTGATTCACTTGAAGGTTAATGAGAATGATATGCAAAGAGAGACCTAAAAGGTGAGGCACTTATAACACATGTATCAAGTCCAACAAAAGCGGCCTAGGGTAAATGAGTACTAAGGACCGATGGTGTCCTTTACTGAGGCAGACCTACACATAGTACAGTATCCATACAACAATGCTCTGGTAGTGACCCTCAAGGTTGGAGAATACTAGGTAAGGCGCATTCTGATCAACCAAGGCAGTTCTTGTGACATCATGTATGTCAGATGTTACAAGGAGCTTGGTCTTCACCGAGATGATTTGGAGCAGTCCAATAGCCCAATGGTTGAGTTAAATGGAACGCCGACATGGCCCCTAGGATTAATAAATTTGGAGGTTCAAGCAGGCACCAAGATGGTAAGCATAGAGTTTATAGTAATTGACATCCCCTCCCCTTACAATGTTATCTTGGGAAGGCCATGGTTGCACGCAATGAGGGCTATTCCCTCAACACTACACTAGCTGTTGAGATTTCCAATTGAACAAGGGATTGAGGAAGTCAGAGAAGATCAGGTGCAGACAAAGAATTACTTCATGGTAGAAATGAAATCCAACTGCAATGTGCGAGAAGCAAAAAAAGTGGAGATTGAGGACAAGGACATAGGAGTTCTAGATGATGTCGGCAAAGAACCGGTTGAGAAGAGCGAGGAAGCCTTAAAGAAAATTCTGGTCCGAGAAGAGGATGAAGAGCGCTTCTTACTTCTCAGCTTAGGTTTGGCCGAGGATGAGAAAGGGAGTTAGAGGCTTTCTTACGGGCTAACATAGAAGTATTTGTCTGGACACCATATGAGATGTCAGGCATTGACCCCGAGATCGCATGCCATATGCTCAATGTAGACATGTCAGCTAAACCTGTCATTCCGCGAGCAAGGAGACCGACATTAATGCATGTTAAGGTAGTTGAGGAGGAAGCAGACAAACTGTTGGAAGCCAAAGCCATTCACGAAGTGAACTACCCTACTTGGCTATCCAACACTGTGGCAGTAAAAAAGAAGAAAGGCAAGTGAAGGGTTTGTGTTGACTTCACCAGCTTGAATAAGGCTTGCCCCAATGATAGTTTTCCACTACCCAAGATTGATCAGTTAGTAGATGCCACTTCAGGGCATAGGAGGATGAGCTTCCTAGATGCTTACAGGGGATACCACCAGATAGCAATGTATCCTCCTGATGAGGAGAAGACTACATTTATCACCCCAAAAGGGCTATACTGCTACAAAGTAATGCCTTTCGGGTTAAAAAATGCAGGAGCAACCTACCAGAGGTTAGTAACCAAGATGTTTAGATATCTGATTGGCAAGACAGTAGAAGTGTACATTGATGACATGGTCGTGAAGACCAAAGAATCTGGGAATCATTTGGCCGACTTGAAGGTAGTTTTCGATATCCTAAGAACATATCGTCTCCGACTCAATGTTTTGAAATGCACATTTGGAGTCGGGTCAGGTAAGTTCCTAGGGTACTTGGTTACCAGAAGGGACATTGAGGCATGCCCAAATCAAATCAAGGCCATTCTTGATTTAAAGAGCCCGACGTTGGCCAAATAGGTCTAGATTTTGACCAGCAAGGCGACAGCCCTGAATAGATTAATCAATCGAAGTTTTGATAAGTGTAAACCATTTTTTAGTTTGTTAAAAAAGGCCACAGATTTTTTGTGGACAGAAGAGTGCGAAGTCACCTTGGCCGACTTGAAAAAGTACCTGACTACAGCTCTAGTTCTATCAAATCTAGTACTTGAAGAATAATTGTTCCTATACTTGGCAACTTCAGAGCACGCAGTGAGTGCAGTGGTAATCAGAGAAAAGAAGAGAGAATAAAGGGCAGTATACTATGTGAGTAAAACCCTAACAAGTGCAGAGACTAGGTACTTACTCCTAGAAAAATTGACACTAGCCTTGGTGATGGCTTCGAAAAAACTGAATCACTACTTCCAAGCCTACAAGATTGTGGTACTGACTGAGCATCCTTTGAAGTCCATGTTGCAGCAAGGAGATCTAACAAGCAAGGTAGCCAAATGGGCAGTGGTGTTGGGCCAATATGACTTGGAGTTTAGGCCTAGAATAGCAATTAAGGGCCTGGTTCTGGCCGACTTTGTGGCCAAGTTCACCCCTAGTGCCATCCCGCGTCGGACTCCGGTGAGCCGCAGCTTGGGATGCCTAGAGGAGTAAGTAAAAACCCAACTGGGGCCCAAGAACCCTACTTAGCAAAATAGAAGAAAGAAAAACAACCATAGCCCTGCGACATCTACATCGACGACTCCTTCCGCCTGTTTGTTGATAAAAGTTCAAACCGTCAAGGAGTGGAGGCAGGAGTGGTGTTCGTATTACCAGATGGGCAAATAATAGAGCAGTCAATTCGTTTGGGATTCAAGGCCTCAAACAATGAAGCAAAGTATGAGGCACTGATTACAGGGTTAAAGTTGGTAGCAGCAATGGAGGCCGATAGGTGGTAATCTTCTGTGACTCTCAACTTATTATGAATCAGGCAACAGACGAGTATGCAGCCCACGATGAATGAATAATAGCCTATGTTAAAGAGGTTGTCAGATTCCTCTCCTTGTTCCAAGATTTCCGGCTACAGCAAGTTAGCCGAGGTGATAATAGTCACGCCGACGCCTTGGCCAACCTAGCTAATGCAATAAAGTCGGAGGAGCCAAGGACGATCATGATTGATTACTTGATAGGACCAAGTGTAGAACCTCTAATAACAGAATATGAGGCAATGTGTGTGGAGATGGGTTCAAGTTGGATGGATGCAATAGTGATGTTTCTTAGGGATGGCAAGCTGCCAGATGACCAAAAAAAGGCAACTAGATTGAAGTCGGCCAGGTTTAGCCTAACAGAAGATGGCCATCTCTACTGGAGATCCTTCACTGGAACCCTTTTGAGATGTATGCATCCCTCCCAGGTTGAGGACTTTCTGTATGAGATTCATAAGGGAGTCTATGGAAGTCATGCTGAGGGAAAATCACTTGATCATAGGGCCATCACTTAGGGGTACTGGTGGCCTTACATACAGAAGGATGTTGAAGCCTACGTCAGGAAGTGTGAGAAATGTCAAAAGTTTGCACCTTTGATACATTAACCAGCAACAGATTTCAACCCTGTATCCAGCCCTTGGCCATTTGCCCAGTGGGACATGGATCTTGTTGGACAACTACCCCAAGCAACTGGGCAAAGAAAATTTCTGCTGGTAGCAACCGACTACTTCACGAAGTGGGTAGAGACTGAACCCCTTGTGAAGATTCGAGACATTGATGTGAAGAACTTCATATGGAAAAACATCATCACCAGGTTTGGGATCCCAAAGGAAATAATAGCAGATAATGGTACACAGTTTGACAGTAAGCTAATCAAAAGCTTTTGTGCAAAGTACAAAATCAAGAACTACTACTCCACTCCAAGTTTCCCTCGGAGCAATGGTCAAGCAGAAGCATCTAATAAGAATCCAAAAGGGAAGTGGGTGGAGTAGTTGCCCAATGTGCTTTGGGCATATCAGACTATGCCTAGAAGATCAACTGGGGAGTCTCCTTTTGCCATGGCTTATGGTACTAAAGCAGTTATCCCACTAGAAGTCGGCATCCCTGAGATCAAAACCGAGGGAGTAGAGAATAGGACTAATGAGACATTCATGGCCCGAGATCTGGACCTGCTAGAAGAGAGAAGAGAGAGAGAAGTAATTCGGCTGGGGGCATACTAACAACAACTTGCTAGGGCTTACAACAAGAAGGTCAACCCAAGAGAATTCAAGGTTAGGGACCTCATCCTGAGAAAAGTCATCGGCAACAAGAAGGATTCCAGGGAGGGAAAACTTAGCCCAAATTGGGAAGGGCCTTATAGAATCATCTCAGTTGCCAGCAATGGGGCATATCGGCTTGAAGACACTGATGGCAAGGAGTTGCCAAGACCTTGGAACACTTGCAACTTGAAGTTTTTTTATTATTAGTTTTTTTTGTCTTTCGAAGTTTATGTCATAATTTCATTAGCCGAAGTAATAATAAAATTCTAGTTTGATTTTTATGAATTTGAAATGTGTGCGATAGGACTGACCAGTCCTATGATGATGTTTCTGAATGAAACATGACGAATAACTAAGACTTATTATATAGCAGAGTTGAATTATACTTGTATATAATAGAGTTGAACTAAGTTGGCGATATTTCTGAATGAAACATGACGAATAACTTAGAATTATTATATGGCAGAGTTGAATTATACTTGCATATACTAGAGTTGAACTAAGTTGGTGATGTTTCTGAATGAAACATGACAAGTAACTTAGACTTATTATATGGCAGAGTTGAATTATACTTGCATATAATAGAGTTGAACTAATTTGAATTGACCTAGGCTTGCCAAGTCGACAGAGTTAAACCATGAATAGAACTAAGTTCGCTTTAGTCCAATCAACAGAGAAACCAAGGTCGAAATCTTGGCTAAGTCTTTGTTTGAGTCTGACTTCGGTAATTGACCCTAGACGCATGCTTAATGTGAACATAAGTGGAACTTAGGTTCACATTAGGGGAGCAGGGAGTGAGAATGATAAATAAACTTGAGAGCTTAGCACTTATTGAAATTTTTAGAAGAAATTTACAAGTTGGACTAGGCTTGACACTTGTTGAAAATTCAGAACAATTTCCAAGTTGAATTTAGCCGAGGTAATAAGGAAAGAAGTATCCAAGGTACATATTACCCGAGATGACTAACCAAGTTATCAAGCTTGGAAAGGTTGGAAGGGTGAAGTCATGATAGAAGACAGCAAGTGGAAGTGAATAAGCAATACTTGACTGAGTAAGTGTTAAGAAACAGCACTTGTAAAAATACTTCAAAATATCTTTAAGTCCTAGCCGAGGTATTTCAGTTGTTGGCCAAGACAAACAATCAAGGTTTATATCTGAGGTACTCTAACCCGAGATGATTACACAGTTAAGGTGTACTTGGAAGAAATTGCAATAATATTCTAAGTGTGGAAACGTGCAAGGAAGAAAGGCATAGAATGCAAAGAACATTCAAAAGAAAGGAAGACATACATTCAAAGAGAATTTGTTCATTCACAAAAGGGACACATCGGCCAAATATAAAGCTAACTTTGTTCAGACAAAGGATTATAACTGTTGAAAAGTAAAGTTCAAAGTAAAGAAAAAAAAATCCTAAGTATTGGAGACATAGGCACTGGTCTCATATTGCTCAACCTCGGCTGTTGGCATTGTGTCGACCTTAGTTGGCAATGTCGCTTCCTTCTCCATTGCTATCTTGGCGTCAATTTCCAGAAAGGTCTGGTCCAAGCTTTTCTCAACTACCTGGACCTCAATCTCAGAAGTTGTTTGTTTGGGGGAGGCACCCTTGGAAACCAAGTCTTCCTTCTCATCATGAGTCAAGTGCAGGACTTGATCATTCAATGTTGGAGACTTGGCCCCATCAGTAACCTACTCTTCTTCTTCGGCATCCTTTGCGTCGGTTTCCTCATCGTCGGCCCTGCCGACCGATCCTTTAGGAGGTGAGGGGAAAGGAACTTGGAGTTTATTGATATCTCAAAGATCGAAATCCATTGGGATGGAAAGCTTGTTCAGAACAGCCATCCAGTCGAGATAAAATCCTCGGTTGTAGGCTTGGTTTACTTGTTCCTTGTAGGCGTCACACACGTCGGCTTGGCCTTCGACGTAGGCCTTTTCGTTAGCTGCCTTCATTTCGACCGCCTTGGTCGCCAGGGACTCTAGCAACTCCGCCTTGACTTTGGCAACTTTGGCTTAAGATTCTTTGGCCTTGGCCCTGAGTACATCAACAACCGCTTCAGCAGGCTCCGCCTTTTCCTCAACTTGATCTTGAGCTTGTTTGGCAGCCTTGGCTTGATCCAGCAACATCTTTATTTTTACCTCAACGTTATTGAGGGAGGCAAAGAAGGCAGCAACCTCTTTGGTCTTGTGGACCAATTCTTTCTTGAAAGCCTCAACTTTCGTTGAAAATGAATGAATGTGCTGGATCGCCTAAAAGAAAAGGAATGAACAAGTTAGAAAAATTTCTAAGTATGAGAACTTGAAGTAAAAGCCAAAAAAGACAGGAGTTGAACACTTACCAGAACAGAGTGTTGCATTATTAAGGAAAATTTTTCATATTCGGTGATCTCGGCCATTCAATTGAGATTAGTAGACAGAGAAACAGCGGTGGAGAGAGCTGCACCGACTTCGATGCTGTCAATCGCACTGTCGCCAGCTGTCATCAGCTGGTCACCAATTGAAATCGTTGGGGCCCAGGGCTCGTCGGCCTTGAAAAATTCTCGGCCCTCTTCACCGTCAGACGTCGGTTGTTTTGATTGCCGATTGTCGAATATCTCGGCCTTGGAAGGCCTCCTCTCGGCGACGGAAGCATTTTTATTGACCTCGCCCAATTTGGAGATCAGCAAGGTGTCATCGGTGTCCACTTGGGTAACTGGGGCCTTTTTCTTAGCCTTTTTCACCCTCTTTGGTTTTAGCTTGGGCTGGGACTCTGATAGAGAAGATTAAACAGTCACCATTCCTGGCAGGTCAGCCAGGAGGTCCTCCACAATGGCTTTGCTGTAGCCCATCTCTTTGGTTGTTGCAGCGACGGTGATTTTGGTACCAAAATGAATGGCTAGCAGAGCGATTGGTGGGTTTGCTGGGTCGTATGTCGATTCCTCAAAATCTCATCGTTTACGACTTCGGGTTCTGCCGATAGAGACATTTGGTGGACCTCGACGTCAGCGTCGATGTTGGGAAGATGGAATCAACTGGGGAATAGATGTAGATGTAACCCCAACTGGATCTGAAGAATAAGCTTGGTCTGGCTTGGGTGAAGAAGGAACTGGTGAAGTTGTTGCAGAAGGTGAAGTCTTGCTTTGGCAGGGAATGTCAGGCAGGGCCGACTTGTAAGTCGGAATGTAATCAAGAAATTGGGGGGCCTTGCGCTTTTTAATTGGCAAGTCTAACAACTTTTTTAGATGAGGCTGGGGAAGAAAGTTTGTCGAAAATCCTTTGCTGGTTGGGAAAGAGCTGCAAAAGAGAACAAGAAGAAAAACATTCAAAAAGAGGTATATGAGTTGACAAGTCCTAGCAGAAATAGGATTAAGAGGATGACACAGTTCATACCATTACCCTCTTTAAACGCCGATCGACGTAGAGGGAAGAGATGAAGATCATCATCAGGAGCGAACTCCCAGTTGCCTGAGACGTTCAGGTAATCATCTCCAGCACCCCTGTTGGAGTCTGGGAGGTCGGCTATGATTTTGTAGGCAGTGGATCTAGGCTTGAGGTAATAAATGTAGCATTTTTCAGACTTTTGGCCACATATGGTATAACAGAATTAGATGTCAGCTAATGTGATCCTAGCTTTTTCTCGATGGGCTATGGCGATTAGACCATTGATAACCCTATAGGAATTGATGGCTAACTACATAGTGTTGAGTTTGTAGTAATGGAGGACTTCTCTAAAGAGAATTTCTAAAGGAAACTGAAGTCCATGCTCAATCCTAGCTTTTTCTCGATGGGCTAAGGCGATTATACCGTTGATAGCCCTATAGCAATTGATGGCTAACTGTATAGGGTTCAGTTTGTAGTAGTGGAGGAGTTCCCTAACGAGAATGTCTAAAGGAAACCGAAGTCCACACTCGATGAACGCAAAAATAGGGAAGGGCATGGAGTCTCCATCAAGCATAATGGAGTCCTTCTCCCCAACTAACCTAATTTGAACGTCAACTGGGATAGAGAACTCTCTCTTAAAGTACTCAAGTTTTTATGGGGTGTCTACCCTCTACCTAAACATACCCATGATCTCGGCTTAAAGCCTTACGTGATGGTTTTTCAGGGAGAAGAAACTGGTAGTGTTTGAGAACCTCGACTAAACCCTAAACCGGTATTGCAGCAAGGGCTTTGAAGATCTAAGGGGAATTTATTTCAATTTTCCTAAAAATGTGATTTCTATCAAATCCCAAACCTAAGTCTATACGGAAACAAGAATCAAAGGCAAGAATCTGGAAGCAAAGCAAGAAAAGAAGGAAAAAGAGCATGATTTAGAATCAAGAAAACAACAGAAATTCAAGAATATGGAAAATGACACAAAACACTAAGTGAGTGTGTGCAAGGTAGTGTGCAAGACCCATAAGCTATACGATGCATATAACAGATTCAAGAACTAAGGTGCAATGTTTTAAACATGGAAAAACAGAATCAGAGGATGAGCAAGGAGATCGAATAGCAAGAGACATACAAGTAGTTGCATAACAATATCATATTCAAGAACAGTGAAAGACTGAAATTGAAGAGAAAAAATCAGAGGATTTACCGATTGAAGCTAGAGTGAGATACGCCAGAGCCAAACGACTGGAACAATCAGAATTGAATGATAAATGGTGCGCCGGCGGTGACAAAAAAGGCAATTGCAGAGCTTGAGAGCTTGAAAAATGGCAGTTTGGAAGAAAAATGTTAGAGAGAGAGAGAGAGAGAGAGTTTGAGAGACGAGGAAAATTGTGAATTACAAAAGTGAAAAGACAGAGAAAGGAGGAAGAGTTTTGTTTAATATACGAAAAGGTGGCAAAACATAATGGGATGCCTTGGACGACATGCTTGTTAGGCGGCATGTGCAGAAGCGACGCAACCTGATAGCGCGTGTCAGGTACAAACCAGAGGGGCGGAGACACGTGGACGAACCGGTTGAGGAGACCATGCGTGATAGCTCATGCGCAGTTAGAATTCTTGGAATTCTTGAAATAATGATACCATAACTTCGGCTACGGGGGGATCTCGGTTAAGATACTCAAAAAACTTCGTTCTTGGTTCTTGATCCCTGATAAAGATGGACAGTTGAGTGCTGGGTACTTGAAGCCAACAAATAATGATCACGGTCGTGGAAAAGGAATCAATTTTAACCAACATAGTATATGAACAAGCAATATAGGTTCCATTACCTCAGATAGCTGAAGTAATAGAACCTATGGGGCAGTTGTGGGGAAGTATTTTATGAATGACAGCACGTGGCTAAGGTGGCACCAGAGTGTCAGCCGAGGTGCTACGTGTCTTGGTCAGGTTGCCAAGATGATCTCGGCTAAGCCGAGGTTACCTGCGGAGATACCGGAATCCGAGATAAGAGGATAAGGGACAAGAGTCCTAGAACAGGAGAGGATCTCGGTCTAGATAAAGATAAAGCTCTTAGGGAGTTTATCCCTATCTAGCTAAGAGTCCAAGATAAGCATTGAGCCTGAGTCCATTGAAGTGAGGTTTCTATAGGGATCAAGTCAGTACTGGCTATAAAAGTAGGGCACCCCCGTGGGTCTCATATATGTGTGATAGACGGTGAGCTGTAAGTTCTATATTGGCTTCTATAGGGATCAGGTCAGTACTGGCTATAAAAGTAGGGCACCCCGAGTGGACGAACCATCGCCAGATTCTTATCTTTCTATGACGGGTTGTTCAGGCTTAATCTATTCTGTTGGTGCTCTCCTGCTGAGTTCCCCATTTGGTTGTGTGGTCAAAAATCAACACCCACAACAAGTGAGAGAGAGAGAGAGAGAGAAGATGAACTCTCATTAGCAAGTGTCATTTATAGCCTTGGCTTTGTTAAATAGGAAAGCTTATGTTAGTATGCACTTTATTATAAATTAGTGTAATTTTATTATAAAATTTTATAATATTGATCATAATAAAATACGTAATATTATCACAAATCAATGTAATAAAAAATATCATAATTAAGTCACAAACTTTTGCAATATCAACCATAAAATTTTAGATAATTGGTTACGTTAATTTGTGGAGATGTTACACATTTTGTAATTAATATTATGAAATTTTATAATAAAGTTATGTCAATTTGTGATAGGGTGCATATGGTATGCACCCCTAAGAGGGTGTTAAATGTGTGGAATATAAGTGTAATTTTTTTTCTACACATCATTTAATCTGTATACATATATTTAAGGATAAAATTTATTTTATTTCCTTGTGATTTTCTAGCATTGTGTATGCCTCGGCCATAGCCGTAAATTGTTCTTATTTACTTCTTAAATAACTAGAGGGTAAAATCCAGGTACAATTCAAGACCTGGTGTATGCGTATTTGCCATGATATATACATTACATTTATGTATTGTTGTATATATGTGTATAATTTGTACAACAATACTACAGATCTATATTTTGCACTTACAAATGTATCCACAATGATATAGCAAAGATGATGGGTTGGGTTTTATATAATTGAATGTATGACCAATCAAAAACTGGCACTTGTCAAATCACATTATTATAGATTAAATTGTAAGAGATTTTTTAGAGTCTCAAACATTTTCTTAATTTGTAATGTTGATTCATGGATAAAAAATGGTCTTAAAATTTTATGAATATTTTTTTTTTAATATGTTGTTTTGTTTGTGTTGACATTTGGTTTAAATTAGTTAAAAAGTGTTTTAAGTTGCAAATTACATGTAACACGGAGTTGAGAGAGTACGCTATGAGATTAAAGAAAGAAAACTATAGCGATCCCGGGTTTACCCTTGTTGTATTTGCATCCTCTTTACTTTGTATACTGAGTTATAGGATGTGTTGGGCAGGTTTGTTTCAGGTTGGTTGTGTTTGGGAGCCAAGTGTTGTTGCCCAGATTTTTGGCCTTTCGCTCGAGCGAGGAGTTTGTCGCTCGAGCGAGCGTTGAGTCAGTGTCTGGACCTGAGAGTTGTGTTTCTTGGCTCGAGCGAGCTTCCTTGGCTCGAGCAGTCTGGTTTTGTTCTTCGCTCGAGCGAGGAGTTGGTCGCTCGAGCGTACGTCGGGTTTTCAGACCTGAGAGTTTGAGTTTTTGGCTCGAGCGAGAGTTCCTTGGCTCGAGCGATAGTTTCTGTGTCTGGTCGCTCGAGCGACCAAGTCTTCGCTCGAGCGAGAGTGTTTTATATCAGCGGACAGTAGCGATTTTAAACATCACTTTTCACCTTTTCTTTTTGATCAAACCCTTAAACCGACACCCTCTCTCTCTAAACTTACACTCTCTCTAAGATTTGATCCCCCTAGGGTGTGAATCTAGCCTAGGGCCTTTATTAAAAAGATAGAGGGCGTTGAGAGCTTTGGTTTAATCTGAAAAAGTTTGGATTTGGAGCACGTTGGTCTTCGAGTCTTCTTCTCCTTTTGGGCTCAAACTTTGAGGTAGGGATATCCTACTCCTCTCTATGGATTTTGTCTTTAAATTTTGGTGTTTTGAGATGTTGGGGTTGGTTGGGTAATTTCTTGAAAGTTTAGGGGCTTTTGTGTAATTTTACAAAAAGTTGGGGTTTTATTCATAATAAATCTGAATGCATGTTTGGCATAGAGAAATGGGATAAATGTTGAATTGTTGATGTTAATGGGACCTAAGGGTTGAAATGTCAATTATGGGAATTGACCTAATTACATTGTTTAATTAATTGGGATAATTAATTGAGAGGAATGAGGAAATGAAATGTTGATTGAATATCCATTTGTGCATTTATTTTTGTTTAGAAATAACTGCTTTGGGCTATCGGTGGAGGATAGTAGACCGAGATCATGACTCGTCAGTTTCAAGTACTCAGGTCTCAACTGTCCATCCCTATCAATGACTAAGAACCAAGAACCAAGTTCTTCAAGTTCTTTAACCCAAGATCGTTCCACTAGCCGAGGTTTTCGCTTCATTAAATTGAGAACTCCAAGAGTTTTATCTGCGCATGAGCTGCCACGCATGGTTTTCTCAACCGTGTCCTCCATTCGTCCGTTCCTCATTGGTCCATACATGACACGCGCTATCAAGATGCGTTGCTTCTGCACACGCCACCTGACAAACACGTCGTCCAAAGCATTTCATTATGGTTTGTCGCCTTTTCATGTTTTTGACAAAACTTTTCGTTCTCTCTCTGTCTTTTCACTTTTGCAATTCACAATTTTTCCCTTGTCTCTTAGACTTTCTCTCTCTAACATTTTCAAATCTTCCATTGTTGCGTTCACGAGCTATCTGCAACTGCATTCTTCGTTTACCGCCAGCACACTACTCATCATTTTGACCTTAATCGTTTAGCTTGTCTAATTCCGGCGTATCTTATTCCGGCTTCAATCGGTAAGTCTTTTGATTCCTTTTTATTTTAATTCTCCACTGCTGTTTACTACTCTTAGCCATGCTCATATGACTTCCTTTTGAGTTTTGCTATACGCTTCCCCTCATACCTGTTTTTTGTGGAATCTGTATATGCATTTGTAATTGTTCTCTGTTGCTATCTTCACGCCTTGGCTATCAATTCTTGTTTCTTGAATCTGTTTAATGTAACACAATCTGTTCTTGAATTCAAGAATGTGCGTATTGCTTCTGACTCTAGCACACTGCCTTGCACACACTCACTTTTGTTTTGTGAATTTATGATTTTCTTAATTCTTGAATCTTGGTTGCGTTCTTGATTTCTGAATCATGCTCTTTTTTTTGTTTGTCTTGTTGTATTTTCAGATTTTTGCCTTCGATTCCTGTTTCTATAGTTTCTAGGTTTGGGATTTGCTCTAGAACCTCGTTCTCTAGGAAAATCGAAACGAATTCTTCTTAGATTTTCAAAAATCCTAAAACCAGTGCCCATGTAGGTTTTAGCAGTGGTCTTTAAACCTGCATCAATCATTTTGTTGTCCAACCCCTTCTTGCTGAGATAATGGATATGTTTAGGTGGAGGGTAGATACCCCAGAAAAGCTAGAGCATTTTAGGCAGGAGTTCTCGATCCCAGCCGACGTCCATTTGAGGTTAGCTGGAGAGGAGGACTCTATCATGCCTGATGGAGACTCCATGCCCTTTTATGTTGTTGCATTTATTAAATGCGAACTTCGGTTTCCACTAAACACTCTCTTTCGAGAAATCCTTCATTATTACAAACTTAATCCCATGCAGCTTGTCATAAACTCATATAAGGTTATCAACGGTATAATCGAACTAGCACACTGAGAAAAAGCTAGGATTACATTGGCCGACATCCAATTCTGCTACACAATGTGTGTCCTTAAGTCTGAGAAATGCTACATATACTACTTTAAGCCCAAATCTACCGCCTTCAAACTAATAGCCGACCTCTCAGACTCCAACAAGGGTGCTGGAGATGATTACTTCATTGTCTCGGGCAACTGGGAGTTTGCTCCTAATGGTGATCTTCACTTTATCCTCTATGCCGAGCAGTTTTTAAAGAGGGTGATGGTAAGACTTATTCATCCTACTGTAATTCCATTTTGGTTAAGGTTTGTGTGATGCCCAAAAAATCGAAAACATCAGATAATATATTAACCATTAAATACAGAGTTTATCTAAGGTTACAAGAGTAGGAAACGTCACTAATAAGTCTTTTAGTTAATAACCAAGTAAGATCTCAGGAAGGTCGGAGGAGTCAAAATAGCCTCCATTCTAAGTCCAACCACCTTAGATAGCAAAGCTACATTTTTGACAGATCTTGACAAGGTATTAACACAAGGCCTACATGAGTTGACGGAGTATAAAGATAGGTTACAAATGGTATATATATATACAAATTACAAAATCATGTCTTAAATACAACATGGGAATTCTCAAAACACGTTTAACATAACTAGTTCCTACCTCTCATAGGATAGCCATACGTTTTCAAATACTTCAGCTTTGCCTTCGACCGGTCTAATAGTCTTCAATACCTGGCATGAAACGCCGTAAGCTTTGAATGTCCAGTAAACGCACACACACCCCATCCATTTTTTCCAATCCAATACACCATCATATTTATAGCAAGCAAGTAATGAAGCATGATATTCAAGTCAATAACAACAATTTCAATAATAGAGGAAAGTAATATGTCTTCCAAATAGATAACAAAGGTTATAATGTTAGTAGTTAGAATTCTAGAAATCCCCCAAAGAGATTTCATCCTCCCAACCACAAGAATTGGACATCGAACTATTCGAAAGTCCCCATTTTGCTGCTTTGTTGTAGAACTAACATCGAATACCTACTAACAGTTATATACCGCGTAGCGCCAACCACAGGGCCTCAAAAGGGATAGCGAAAAGCAAAAGGTTTTATCACCCAGAATCCAACCTTATCCTTCCAAAAAAGTTTTATCCTCCTGAATGTCCCATCCGAACCCAACCTTATCTCACCAATCAAACCATTGCAAAGAGTCCGAATATATCCGTTTCATTCTAGGGTTTACGCGACAGCCGCTTACGCAAGAGTTAACCTTCAATTATGGAGCACATCTCATCAATCCATACATAACAAATTATCATCTCTTCAATATCCAAGTGATCGAAAACCCAATACCACTCCAATTAAGTTTCCCGTTGAGTTAAATGTTTTAAGTCAAGTTAGAACAAACTTAATAAGATAATAATATCCACATAAGCATGAGCATCATTAGAATGAAGAACATAAGGAACATAACCATAACACATTCAATATCATACCAAGACATGACCATAAACTAATAAGCATATTCATGAACACAAGAGCATAAAACACCCATGCAACACTAAATTTCCAAATTTCATTGTCATAGAAATTGTAAACAAAAAGGCATTTTCAGATTTTTCCTAAACTTGACCTTCCTATGGTTCGTAGAGAATTTAATCTAGTTTTTAGAAAATGTTTTGGGAATGGAATAGCTTTTCTAGATTTTTAGTTATTTAAGAAACACTCCAGCGCTATCCAGATTCGTCGACCGTTACGAAAATCGAATGTTCTTTCAAACCGCTCACTCGTTTTTCAATTAAACTAATTTTCCTTGGACGATAACTCCTTAAGGAAGATTTTGAAATAAAATGGAAGAATTTTATACATTTTTCTAAAATTTTCGCAAGGTGGTTGTAAAACAGATTTTTCTGGCATAGTTTTTTAAAATAGAAAGTTGGTGAGAAAAGAGGTCGGCTAGGGGAAATTTTCCACTTCTCTTATGGTGAAAACATGATAAATAATATGTATTAAACTCGAAAATTAAGGTGCAGGTGTGCCTTTAGAAATTTTGAGAGATTGATATGGAAAAAGGTAGTCTCATACCGATTAAGAAAAATAGAAGAAGGGTAAAATCAAGGCTCAACTTTTTTTCATTTTTAACACAAGAATACCATTAGAACACATCTAAAAATACCATTTTAAACTTCTAATAACATGTATTTGAAAAAGGAAAATGAAAGAGAGAGTTGTGTTGTGGCTTACTTAAATGCTTATGGAACTAGTTTTGCAAGACTTGCTCTCTTTCTCTTCTTTCTCCCTCTCACAAGCTTACTCTCCACTCCTCTCCCTCTCTCTATGACATGTGGGTGTGTGAGTGTGTAGGTGTGGTGTTTGATGTTCAAATAGATGGAGGATAGTGGTGTATTTATAGGAAAAATGGTGTGAATTGTCTAAAATGTCCTTTGGTTGAAATGTAATGGAATTGAGTTGTATTTAGTTCAAATGAAATGGAATAGTGGATAATTAGGACCTTAATTATGTATTTAATTATGATCTAGTTAGGCTTAAGTCTAATTTAATCCATTCTAGTTACAAGTGCATTAGATATATACATGTATATATATAGAATTGGTACCAAGGTCATAATTATTTCCATGATTCAAGAGATTTGTCTCTAAAGTACAATGATTATAGCCTAGGAGGTATGATGGCTAGCCATGTGCTCAAGATTTGGGGGATTTTTTTTGATTTTATATATAGATATGAAGATATTTGTATATAAAATTATTTATTTTGTGTACAAATTCCATAGATATTGTGTACAAAAAGATTTGATGAATAAGAGGTACAAATATATATATATATATATACATACAATGGTACTAACTCGGCGTCAATTTGTGATTTAAGTAAAATATGAGGGCTAAAGCCTTAATTTATGAATTGGAACATTTATTTTAGAGTAGAATTTAACTAAGTTAGGGTTAGAGAATCTAATTCGGTTTGAATTTCTTGTTTCAAATAAAAAGGCTATCAACCGACGAGTGTGATAAAAATCGAAAAAACTTAGGGTTTTCAAGTGGTAATTCTACGTTTATGGAGTCAATTAATTAGTATTAGGGTATTAGAATGATTTCTAAGTTATCAAAATCGATCAGGATTTGGGTCTTCTGGCTCGTTGAATCACAGGTTTTGCCGACCTGTCGACATTCAGTCTGTGGCAAGTGACCTCGGGGTCAATGCTAGGCATTTCGTAAGGTGTCCAGGCGAACACCTCTATGTTTGTTCTCAAAAAATCTTCCAGTTCTCTTTCCTCTTCTTCAGCTAAGCCTGAGCCGAGAAGAAAGAAGCGCTCTTCGTCGCCCTCCTGGACGAGGATTTTCTTCAGTGTCTCTTCACTCTTTTCGGTTGGCTCCTTGCCGACATCATCTAGGACCTCCATGTCCTCGTCCTCAATCTCTGCCTCTTTTGGCTCTCGAATGCTGCAAGTAGACTTCATTGCTACCATGGAGCAACTTTTTGCCTGTAGTTGATCTCCTCTGACTTCTTCAATCCAATGCTCTGTTGGGAACCGTAGTAGTTGATGCAATGTTGAGGGAACTGCACCCATTGCATGCAACCATGGTCTTCCCAAGATGATGTTATATGGTGAAGGTGTGTCAATCACCATGAATTCTGTCTTGATCTTCTTAGTGCCAGCTTGTACTTCCAAGCTTGTTGCACCTAAGGGCCATGTTGGCATTCCATTGAAGCCGACCATCGGGCCATTCAATTGCTCCATGTCGTCTGGGTGAAGGCCTAGCTCCTTGTAACATCTAACGTACATGATGTCACAAGAGCTGCCTTGATCTATTAGGATGCGTTTCACTTGGCACTCCCCAACCTGGAGGGATACTACCAAGGCATCATTATGCGGATGCTGGACTATCTCTAGGTCAGCTTCAGTGAAGGCTATTATCGGTCCTCAGCACTCGTCAGGCCGAGGTCTTTTATGTCCGACCTGGTTCACGTGCTGCAGGTGTTTTACTCTTTGGGTTTCTCCCCGAATATCGCTTTCGTTCACTTTTGAGTGAATTACATTAACCACCCTAGGTCCCCCTCCCTGTGGTTGCTGTGCTGGGGGAGGCGGGGCCGCTGGTACTTGAGGTAATCTTGCCTGCTCTTCTCTTGTCCTGGCTTCGTCGACGAGGTCCCTCAGATGGCCTTGCCTTACTAAGTCCTCTAAGTATGCTTTTAGGGCTCTGCAGCCCTGAGTTGGGTGTCCTTCTTCGTTGTGGTAAGCACAACGCCTACCAACGTTCCTTCCCATGTATTCCCTGGGGCCTTTGCTGGTGCTCTGAAATAAGGTTGGTTTCGGATTTGTTCCAGAACTTTGTGTACTGGGATTCGGAACACAGTCATCACTGCCTGTTTACCCCTCAATTCTATCTCTGATTTGTTAAATCCGTTGTCACCTCGGCTTCGCTTCAGCTCGCCGTTCCCTTTTTCCTGCTTTACCTCCTTATTCGCCGATGTATCCTTCTCGGCTCTGGTATATTTCTCAATTCTCGCCATGAGCTCTTCCATGCTTTCTGGCAAAGTTTTTGCCAAAGACTTCCATAGTGGACAATTGTCTTTCAGGCCATTCTTGAATGACACGACCGCTACTTCTTGATTGCATTCTGGTATTCGATTGAACACCTCATAGTACCTTTTCGCATAGGCCCTAAGGCCTTCGTCTTTGCTAATCTTTAGAGCCATTAATGCGTCCACCCTTAATGGCTGCAGTTTGTTCGTTACAAACCTGGCCACAAACATCTCGGCCAGGCCTTCCCAAGTCTTTACGCTTCCCTTCGGTAGTTTATGGAACCAATCTGATACAATTTCTCCAAAAGACGAGGGGAACACTTTACAAAGTAACGGCTCGTTCCCACTATATAATGCCATCGAATTCAGGTATAGCCCGACGTGGAAGTTGGGATCTGACTTACCATCATATATTTGGAACTTTGACATACTGAATCGCTTTGGAGCTTGAAATTTGTCTAGTTCCACCGAGAATGGTGCCTTCAGCTTAACCGGGGAAGTTACCTCGGCTTCAGCATTCTGTTGCTTCCTTTTGAGGTAATCTCTTAAGTCTTCTTTACTCTTTCTGGGAGCTCGGCTATCTCTGGACTTCAATCTCTTCGGCACACTACTTTCGGCCTCGTGGTGGGCTCGTTTTGATCTCTCTCCATGTGTTGTGTCAAAGCAAAGTGTCTGCCCTTGAACATGCCGATGTTCTTTGGGTTCTGGATCCTTCTTGTGATACGTTCTTCGTGACTCCTCTCGTCTCGGCTCCTCTCGTCCGCCTTCCCTGGAAGGTTGGTGAGAGTGCCTTCCGCTCCTGGTGTGCTGAGGGGCTTTGGGGATTGTTCTTCCTTCTCCCTTCTGGGTATTAGTTGCTGGCATCGGCGTATCCTGCAGCAGGTATGGGGCTGCATGACATTGTTTTGCATCATGAAGTTAACGACCGACTGTAGGTCTGCCAACTTGTTTGCCAATTCTTTTACTTCCTCATCCCTCCGTAGGCACCTATCCCTCCATACCTGAAGGTTATCTTCGTTATAGTACTTGCCTTGGTCTGTCTTCTTCGAAGTGTTGCCCTCCTGGCCGACGTCTTTCTCGACGTGGCCCTGGTCATGATTTTCTACATTGTGGTTGTCTCCTTCAACGTCAAGGTCCATTGGTCTGCCACTCCCAGCAGGAGTGTCGCCCCCAATGTTTTCCTTCTGTCCGTTACTGGCCATCTATTCTTCTAAGATTCCCACAGACGGTGCCAAATTGTATGGGTGATTTTCTGACCACACTGCCCGCCTAGTAATCAGCTGGAGAGCACCGGCAAAATAGATGGCTTCAGCAAACCTGTAACAGAAAGAAAAGGCTCCGGTGGTGGCTCTTCCACCCGGGGGCACTTCGACGATCAAGTCAGTATATCTCTCAGAGATAATCAAGTGCTAAACTCACAAGCTTAAACATAAAACTGCGTACCTTAGACCCACGGGGGTGCGTCTCTTTTATAGCCAACTCAATCCTAGTCCCACTAGAAGCCTGTCTTCTATGGACTCCCATTCAGTTCTTACTTTGGATTTCTCAAGAGATAAAGATAAACTCCCTAAGAGTTGTATCCTTATCTTAGCAAAGTCTTCTCTTTACTCTAGGACTCTTGCCCCCCTTATCTATTATCCGATTATCTCGGATTCCGATATCTTCGGAGATAACCTCGGCCTCGCCAAGATAACCTCGGCATCACAACCAGATCACGTGACACTTCGGCTGACACGTTGGCGTCATCATGCCACGTGTTGGTATTCAGAAAATATATCCCCACACAAAGATGATGGGTTGGGTTTTATATAATTGAGTGTATGACCAATCAAAAACTGGCACTTGTCAAATCACATTATTATAGATTAAATTGTAAGAGATTTTTTAGAGTCTCAAACATTTTCCTAATTTGTAATGTTGATTCATGGATAAAAAATGGTCTTAAAATTTTATGAATATATTTTTTTTAATATGTTGTTTTGTTTGTGTTGACATTTGGTTTAAATTAGTTAAAAAGTGTTTTAAGTTGCAAATTACATGTAACACGGAGTTGGGAGAGCACGCTATGAGATTAAAGAAAGAAAACAAAGAAGGTAGCAACGTGATTTAGTGATATCACTAAAAATCAATTTTCATGTGGTATTGAGTTATTAACCTCTTTCAAATCAATTTGTACTTAACGTGGTCCTTTCAAAATCTCTTTCATTAATTCATTGTCCTCCCAATTCAACAATTCTAGTGCATCCCTTTCTAACTATAGAAAATTATTTAGTCATCTTGTAATATAACATATAAAAATTTTAGAAATCAAATATTTTAGTTTTTAAAAGTGAAAATTTTGTTGCAAAAGACATTTAAAGATCAATTTCTATCGTCTTGAAATTAGTCGCTAAAAGGTCATCTTGAAAAGTCAAAAATAAGACTTTTTGGGACAAAATTTTGGAATGTCACTAATAAGTAGACATTTAGGAACAAAACAATTTGGTCTCAAAATAATTTATTTTTGAGATAATAAAAAATTTAGTTCCAAAAAGATAATAATTCATCACTAATATCTAATTTTTGTTGCTAAAAATATAATGACAACACTTTTCACAACAAAAATATTTGGTTATTAAAAAATAATTTTGTCCCAAAATTTTAGTCTTTAAAAACCTTAATTTTTTGTAGTTGGGGTAAATTCATGTAGCACTCCAATTTAATTTTTATTGGTCAATATGATATGACTTAATACTTGTTATTTGATTTATAAAAAATAACATGATAAATATTATATGTTGAATGATGTGAAGCATTATTCTCATATGATCAAATAATCACTCACTAACTACAACCTATATATGAATTGACAGTGCAGAAATTAGCTTCTAAGTTACTTTTAATGTCTACCCCAACTCTTGCTCTAAAAGCTGGATATTTTCATTTTCAAAATGAGAGTTATGATCTAAGACAAATTATAATTTTTAAATATGAGTAAGCAATTTTTTAGATTTTACAAAATAGACAAGGAATAATTACTACGTTGAATGTAATTTACCATATTATTGGGAGAAATTTGACATGGAATAAATTAAAATTACAAAACTCATATAATGAAATTTATTAATTTTTTATCATAAATGTAATTTTTGTAATTTATCTTTTCTTTTTTTTTTCTTTTTTTTCCAATTAACCGATGATATGTATTTTTTTATTTCTAAGAACTTAGAATACACAATTAAAGTAAAAAAATAATAATTTTAAAAAGGTTAAAACTTAATTGATTCTAAATTATTATTTTTATATATTTTAATTCAATTTTATATTATTATCTAATTTTATTTATTTATTTATGTCTGTGCATAGAACGGTATATATATTGACATTATTGTTTCAATATAAAGAAAAGTAAATTAAATATATATATATGAGTTCTTCAATTGCTTTGGACGAATCATTCTACTCAACTTATTAGTCTTCATGGAGCTTCAAGACACCTTTTTTTTTATAATTAATTTAGTGTCATAATTCAACATAACTATATCTACCGAAAGAGCTCTGTTTTGCGTATTATTTTATGTTTATTTATTTCTTAATTTATGGATAGTTTAGTCTTTGAGTAATGAAATGCTACCATTATGTTTTTTGATCAGCAAAGTGAAAATTTCATTAAAAATATGAAATTACAGGTATAGAAAGATGCAATGCATCAAAAGAGATTCAAACAGTACAAAATACCCCTACTACTGCTACTCACAAACATACAACTAACCCCTCGGCCTCACAAATTTTTTTTGTTTTTGTTTTTTTTTTTAACAAAAGAAAACAAAACAAGACCAAAACAATAAACAAAAAAATTAAGGACATAACTAAAAAAACCAAAAAACTTGAACCTCCAAAGTCAAAACCACATAGACACTAACAGACACCCATAAGCACACTCCTCAACTCCCAGGGCACAGCCCCACTACTCGCAAGGCACAACTTTGTGTCTCCCACGCCTGTCCCCTCCATCAGACTTCACTCACTACAGACTCACACAAGGCGGAAACGCACCCTCTGCCAGAGTTCAATGTTGGTCCTCCTTTCATTGGTCTTTGTCATAACATATAAGAGTTTTAATAACTATTTATTTTTTGTCCAAAAGAGTAAAAAAATTTGTGATAAAAATATTTGGAGACCAATTTTATTAGTCATGTAAGTCATCACGAAAAATTATCCCAAAAAGTCAAAAAATGTATTTTTCGATAAAATTTTGAGAATGTCACTGATGCATAAGGTTAACAATTTTTGTCAGAAGTTTATTTTTTAAGACGAAAATTTGATTCTAAAAAAAATATTACTAGGGGTTGTTTGGGGTGTCCTAAATAAGTACACTTTTTGAACTAAAAGTTGAGAAAAAAAATATGATTGTTTGGGATAACTTTTTGTCCTTTTACGAAAAAAATATGTATTAAAATATTGTATAAAATGGCAAAATTACGTTTTTACCCTTATGAAGTATACTCATCAGTGACAAGCGGCAGGAGGATAGTACGACTTGGTTGAAATGTGCATGAGGCTTCATGGGTACTATTGGGCCGTGGGGGCCCACCACAGATCCCATTTCGATAATTCAAACTGTTCAATGTGTAGAACTCGTTAAGTATTATATGTTTATAAAAATCACTTTAATCGGATATCGATAGCTATGTGATCAAAACAGTTGTATATGAGATTAATGGACGGTGAAAAATAAACAGCTAAAAAAAATTTGATTTGATCATATAGCTATCCATATCCAATCAATGTGATTTTTTACAGACATATAGTACTCAACAAGTTCTACATATTAACGGTTTGAATTATCAAAACGGGACTTGTGATGGGCCTCCACGGGCCCAACATTACCCTTCAACTTAATGAATATATATATATATATATATCTAATTTTCTTTTTTGTTCATTTGACAGACCAATACATACTTTTTGACATCAATTCAGTACCAACACTGTCAACTCGTTGGTTTGTATTAAAATATTGTGTAAATTAATTTTTTTTTATATTTTTAATTTGTGAATAGTGATAACTTTTTAACTTTTTTAGTAATTTTTTGACTTTTTAGATTTTTTCTGGTATGCCAAACTAAACCTTCAATCATCGCTAAAAATACAATAATGATACTTTGTAAAAATATAATGACGACATTTTTAATAACTAAAATGAAAATCCTACGTGATTTGTGATTAGATCAAGATTAACTGATTCCAAATCCCAATAAATCAAAACACTCAACCTAAAATCATCAAACACTTACGAGAGTGATTTTAGTTTGTTTGTTTTAGAAAATAAACAATAAATTGACACAAACGATTTTTTACGTGGAAAAAACCACAATTGAAGAGCCTTCAATTGTAATCAAAAACCACGGGCGAACCGCCACTATCAATCCACTACTGAAGAACAAAAAGATTACAAAGAAATCATACAAATTACCCAACCCTAGTCAATTTGTCTCTGAATCTTCTGTAACTCTTTTCACCACACCTTCGTCACGGAATTGATTCTGAAGTTGATTCCACACCACAACTTCACTTGTCGAATTAACGACTGCGTAGACTCAAACGCCTTTTGGATCCTACGCTTTGATCTTCGGAATCCACCAAAGAGAACTCTCTTGAAACTAAAGAAGCAACCTCCTTGATATATGAATCTCAATGCAAAAGTTCAAAACTCTCTTAAGAACATCAAGGAAAAAGATTAAAAATCTCCCAAGAAGACTTTAAACACAACCCTAGTTTGTTTTGATCAGATCTAGGAAAAACGTCCCCAACAAAACAACGTTAGCAGCTTTAAATAGGAATCTGAATCCGCGATCTCCGCTCGAGCTCAACATATCCCGCTCGAGCGGACTGAAAAAAACTGCATACGAAGAAACAGAGATGCGCTCGAGCGTAGGATTTTCCGCTCGAGCGTCAAATCACACCCACCAGTATCTGTGCTTGCCCTGTCAAACTACTGTGACCTGCTAATCTACGCTCGAGCTCAAGAGTCTCCGCTCGAGCGGACAGTACAAAAACAGAAAAACAGAAAAACATAGTTTTTTGAATCAACACAAGATTTTGTCTCCGGATTTGACAACACAGGGACCTAACAATCTCCCCCTTTGTCAATTCCTGGACAAAACTTTTCTAAACAAAAGTCCTTAAACACAAGTACTAGACAAAATTAAAAAACAACCACAAAAACACTCAAACCACAAAAACACTCAAAAGAACTCTATAAAGAAACAAGCTTTCCAATCTTGCCATATATCGATCCATCAATCCAATTCATCATCCACCATTCACCTGTGAAAAAAAAACGAGCAACATACCAGAAAAACCAAAACTTGTGGAACTATATAAGAATATAACAAAATGTATCCATTCAATAGAACCAACGGAACAAAATATCAAAATATCCATGTATCATAACCAAAAGACAAAACGAAACAAAATATATCAACAATATCCAAGAACCATCAACAAAATATACCAATATATCAACAATATCCATGTGTCAGCAATATCCAGCAATATCCAGCAAAGCAAATGTATCCAAACTCTCCCCCTTTTTGACCGGGAATGAAGAAAGCCACACATCAAGCACCAGATGGAGGAGGGGGCGACTGAAGCGTCAGTAAGGAAATGATGTGATCCAGCTGCGAAGTAGTGTGCGCAGCAGTCTGCTCCAGCTGACCAAGACGACCATCAAAAGCGTCAAAGCGAGCATCAAGAAAGTCTAACCGCCGAGTCATAGCCTCCTCAAAATGCCGAAACTGATCAGGAAACGAGCTAGGTGGAACAGGTGGAGTAGGATCCTCCTCACCCCCGGCGGCGAGGGAGAAACCGTGGAAGTGAAAACAGATGGTGGATGGTTAAGAGACTCAACATCACCCATGAAAGGCCAAGCTTGGAATGGCCATGAGCACTGATCATCTTGGTGATAATAAGAGAGGCGAGATCAATAGAGCGGTGATTGGCAATACAAGACAAAATGAATCCTTGGTCTTGTTTGACCTCGGATGAGTGTGTGGTGACAATGATGTTGGCGCAGACAATCAAATTAAGCAGTCTGAACTCCGGAAGAAGTTCAAACTGTTTAATCAAACCGCCTTTAGGCCAATGACGGGCAACACCACAAAGTTCCAAAGACACCTCATCAAAGTCACAAGTAGGACGATCAGGTACAGGAAACGGATAGTATTGAGGAAAACCTTGCTCAATCTGTAGAAGTTGGCGAATCAAAGCAGGGGTGACAGAAATGGATTTGGATCTAACCCAAGTGGTGAAAGATGGCTCATAATCCCGAATACCCTCCATATTACAATAGAATTCTCGAACCCAATCGAGATTCTGACGCCCCGAAAATAATAAAACATGGTCACCACCTAGAGGGTCGAACAATGGACGAATTTTGATGGACTCAAATGTATCGGGTTGAACATTACGTTCTAAATGAACTGTTCGAGTCACAAAAGATTTATGGAATGACTTGGATTGAGAGGCCGACTGAAACCTCTCAGGGTTATAGGTAGGGCGAGAAACGGTAGCCTTTCGGCGTTTTGGAGCAGAAGCAGACATACCGAAGAAGACACTATGACACCCAACAAACCAACAACCCCAAAACCCAACCCACACCAAAACAAAGCATTAGTGCAATAAACAAAGTAAAAATAGGGCATACCAAAAAACAGGGCATGACAGCATGGTATTGAAGAGCTCATAATTAATACACAAAATGTGAGAGAGATTGCACAGGAGAAGTATGAATCATGAGTAAATCACAGCAATGTATCTAAGCCCAAATTGATACCCACGCAAAGAGACCTCAACAGCCCATGACAGTAGGAACACAGATAACTACAAATACCACAGACACAACACAGAAAAAAAAAACACAAAAAAAACAGACAATCAGAAAAAAAAAAATGTGTGAGAGAGAGAATCACAGACACGACACACAACACCCCACAAAGATACAAACCCAACAACCAATCGAACCAAATAGAACAAAAAAAACGAGAAAATAAAAGAGGGTAAGACTTACCAAAGAGGAAATCAGTGGGAAGGAGGATGAATGGGAGGAGAATCGACCACAATGCAGCCACGCGACAAACCCTAGATCGAGAGAATGAACCAGGAAGAGAAAAAAATAACTCGAAGAGTCGAGAGAGGGAGTTAAGTATGAAAAAGGGACGCTCGAGCGTACAAAATACCGCTCGAGCGTACAAAACTGCAAGCAGACTCCCGCTCGAGCGTGCAAAGGGCCGCTCGAGCTCAAATTACCATCTCTCAGAATTGCCAAAACACGAACAAACTGCTGCAAGAGTGAAAAATGCGCCCGAGCGTAAAACATTCCGCTCGAGCGAAAAAAAAAACCTTTTTTTTTTTTTTAAATAACAAAGCACACCTAGAAAGTCCTGTAACAAGCAAGAAGAGCAAGTGTAGACTAAACCACAAAGACAAGAAAATCCATCAAATTATGAGTCCTGCAAATTTTGAGAAAATAGATGAAACACCAGCTCATGAACAATACAGATAGTATTAAATCAAAGCCACACGCATCATGAGAATGCATAACTCAAAAACACACATGAGAGCTCATGTAAAAACTGTGTGTGTGTGCAATCCTTGAGAGCCACAAAGCTAGAGTTAATCCTAGTAGTGATCGGATGGCTGGACCTCCGACACGAGTAACTGACTATCACAGAGAAAAGTCAAACCACTAGGAATCACGGGGTATTTGTTAAGTAAATGCGGAAGCTCCCCCTCAGACACTGTTAAACACACAACTTGAGAAAGAATTCATTCATTCAACTTCATCCACTTATGCGCGTGTTCCATGAG
>NW_021025820.1:306465-401308 GCF_004153795.1 Camellia sinensis
AGGTCTTCTGGTGGGCTTGGTCAATCGGACACTGGTTTGAGAAGCATGGATCAGTCCGACCCGTTCCACTTGGAATGAATTGCATCATCAATTAGTGTGCATAAAATTTACCACTTATTTGTAATTTTTTTCTAAAAAAGCCTATGCTGCAATGAAATTTTCCCTTCTTTGATTGAGTTTAGAAAATGAGAAGATAACAAATAGATCATTGTCATTCATAAAAATAAACATGTACAAATAATTTCATTTCCTCTCATATTATTTTTTAATCTTCGTTTAAGTATTGCCCCAGAGATACAATATTTGTATACTACCATCAAATTGTAGTCCTCGAAAAATTAAAGTCTGCAACATGTAGAGATTTTTTTCTTTTTTTTTTTCCCTGATACTCCCCATTTCAAGAGAGAAAAATCAATAGACATAATCTTTGGCAATTTTTTATTTTTTAAAAAATGATATAATTGACCATTCGATTGAATAGTCACTACAACATATAAGAGTTTTAAAAATTAATTTTCCCCCCTAAAGCTACAAATTTTGTTGTAAAAAATATTTGGAAATCTTTTGTTGTCATGAAAATAATCGTTAAAAAATCGTCCCAAATTTTTTTTAAAAAAAATTAGCACCAAAATTTTGAAAATGTTGCAAATAAAAATGCACTTTTAAGGACAAAACACTTTGATCCAAAAAAGGTTCATGTTTTAGACAATCAATTTTGGTCTCAAAAGATAGTAATTCATCACTAAATATCCAATTTTGTCACTAAAAATATAATAATGACACTTTTGATTACTAAAATATATTATCCTTAAAAAGTAATTTTATTCCAAAATTTTTATCTCTAAATTCTTAATTTGTTGTATTGAGTATTGTTAAATAGTTTGATATATATTATTGGACACATTTCCTAACAACTTTTGGTTTTGAAAAAATTGGTAATTTAGCATAATATTAGAGCTTTGGTTGAGATAGCTCTGGGGCTCAAGTTTCTTTATCAGCATTTGATATTATATCTCTATTTGATTTTCTCCTCTCTATTTGATTATTTGCTTCTCTTTGTGTTTGATTCTCTATTTGTCTCTCCACGTACGCAATACTGGATTACCTGAAGAAACTTGTGCATAGTGTAGCTAACCTATTTGACAATATGTTTTGGAACACAATTTAGTTCACAATTCCCATCGGCATCAAACTTTTCATTAGATTATGGTAAGAGACTTTATTATTATTGATCATATGTTAATATTTGACATTGCATTTCCAAGTACATATATAGATTATATTGAATTTATAAGATGGTTCCATTCCATCCAAAGTTGTAGCCCAGAGTGTCATAGAATTTGAGGAAGAATCTTGTAGGAGGAACAGACAACTTGGCTTCAAGTATGGTGGAAATTGCAGCACTAAGCTTCTTGTTTACATTTGGGTTAAGACCTCCAATGGACACCACTTCACCATAGGCTGTTGGGGGTCGGTCCCTCCATTCGGTCACCTTTCGCGGTCGCCTTCGCGATCGGCCCCCCCTAGTCGGCCCCTCTGCTCGACCGCCTTTTGCCCTGCCGTCTCTAATAACCATCGTTTTCTTCTTTATTTCCTTCGTTGGACTAAAGCTACACTCGGGAATGAGGGACTGCTGACATGGGTAAGCCCATAAAGGCTATAGCCCACTATGAACAATCCAAGCCCACCAGTTAGGGCCCAATACATAATTCAAATACTAAAGCCCAGCGTTGCTAGAGCTCAACATGGCATTAGGAACCAATGACATCTAAACACGTGATAAGAGAAGGACAAGCCACAGAAGCAGGCAAAAATCCTGCAAAGTTATTACACTGCACATCAGCCATTAATGAAGTCCCTTACAGCATTTATTGCGATAATCCCTTCCTGTCGAGACAGAACGGCCTCACCATGAACAAGGCAAGCTAGAGCATAGACTTTCGGCCAAGATGACAGGTCGGAAGGGACAACGAAATGATTATCAGAGGATATAAGCAGATGTCGAAGACAAGAAGAAGGTTAAGCTTTTCTATCACCAATCTATCTCTACATTACATCTCTCTTTCTAACTTGCTCCTCGGAGGGTTCGCTAGGGGACTCCACATTCCCCGTTGAACTCTTGTGTAGGTCTTCCTGTGGGCTTGGTACCTCGGGCACGGGTTTGTGAAGCGTGGATCAGTTCGACCCGTTCCATTTGGAACACGCCATATTATCAGTTGGCGCCGTCTGTGTGAAACTCCTTTTGTTCCACGCACCAGTTGTGCTCATTGTCGCCGGAGACCCTTTCCCAATAACCCTTTCCTGCCATCCACCAAGGTGGATGGTCACGACTAGATCCATGGCTTCTCACCACAATGTTGCCGACCACCAAGCCGACCCTCACAATCCAAACAACCCACCGTAGTATTTCACCGAGCTCACCAACAGCATTAATCGCCTGGCCGAGCAAAACCAATCCCTAATTGACGCTCTACTCCAAAGAAACCTTCTTATGCCCCCTCCACCACCTCCAGATATCCCACCCAACCAGGAACGAGCTCCGAGCTACACTATCCAGCAGCCCCATCCACCCAACTTGGAAGGCTTGCGACCCCCTCCCCCAGATATAAACCTACCACCCCGGGCCCCACATCCATTGGTCCTGACACCAACCCCCGAAGGAGAGGCCAGTAGCATCCGACCTCCGCTGCCTTCCGGTGGTGACAACATTCCTCTCTGGGATGCAGAACTCCAAGCTATGAAGCTCCAGCTCCAAGGAGTCATGCAGAACATACAGCATAAACCATCTACCACAGCCAACTCCCCATTCGTTGCCTTTATCAGGGACAAACCTCTATCTCCTAAGTTTAAAATGCCCTCGATTGATTCTTTTGATGGTACAACAGACCCAGTCGATCACTTGGAGACCTACAGGACCCTCATGATCCTCCATATATTCCCTGATGAAATCATGTGTCGAGCTTTCCCGGTAACACTTAAGGGGTCGGCCTAACTGTGGTTTAGTTAACTACCAACGGACTCTGTCTCTACCTTTCAGCACCTGAGTGACTCATTCCTCAGCCACTTCATTGGTGCCCAACGCCAATGACATCCGGCAACTCAACTCCTTAACATCCGTCAGACGGAGGGAGAGTCGTTGCGCAGCTTCGTGACCCGCTTCAACACCAAGGCCTTTCAGGTGGCAGAAAATGATGACAAGATCATTCTCACGGCTTTTATGGCCGATCTACGGTCATCTGATTTCCTCTTTTCCCTCTCCAAATACCCTCTGAGCTCCATGGCAACCCTACTTTCTACAGCCCAAAAATACATGAACGCAGAAGATTTCCTAGCCACCCGACAAGATCCTATAGCCAAAAACCCGACCCCCAGAGAGAAGAGAAAGGACTCAGAAACTAGAAACACCCAGTACATTCACCAAACACCTCAGTATACTGACCGACCGACCCGAGCTGACCGGTCGGCGTCAACTCGACCGCCCGGCTGATTCGAACGATACACCCCCCTCAACTTCATCATGGAACAAGTCTTGAACCAGATTCAATGAGATTATCGCCTAAAATGGCCCTAACCGTCGCGGTCTCCTTCCAATCGGCGAGACCAGTCCAAATACTGTCGTTTTCACTAGGACCATGGCCATAATACCGAGGAGTGTCTTAACCTCAAAGACCAGGTCGATGGCTTGATACGTCAGGGACGTCTTAGTCGTTTCACGGAAGCTCGCCCTTAGCAGAGGCAAAGGACAGAACCCATCAGAAACAACCGCCGGCGAACCCCTCATCGGCAACCAGCATAACCTAACCAAGGTCATGATCGCCCTCCACAGCAACCCTGGGCACAAGGTAACCCCAGCCCCCCCTGTTGGAGAAATCAGAGTTATTGCCCGTGGGCTTACTTGTGGAGGACTATCCCGCTCGGCTGAGCAGGCAGAACTCAGAAGAATAAGGCAGGGCTCAGACAAAGAAGTTGCCACATTGGACTGCCCTTCCAAACGGCCCAAGCAGTGGAAGGAGCCCATCACCTTCACGGAGGCCGACTGCATAGGCATCTGTTACCCCCATGACGACCCTTCGTCATCTCTACTCTCTTCTCCAATTACAAAGTCAGACGGGTTCTTGTTGACAACGGCAGTTCTTCAGACATCATCTTCCTAAATGCCTTTCGCCAGCTCAAGGTCAGGAAAGAAAGTCTGTCCCCTCTCCAAACCCCATTGGTCGGTTTCACTAGAGATCGGATGACCTCCATCGGCTCCATTGATCTTCCCATCACAATCGGCGAATACTCGCGGCAGACCACAAAATTGCTCACCTTCCTTGTCGTCGACTGTCCCTCTGCTTACAATATCATCCTCGGCCGCACCGCCCTAAATACTTTTCAAGCTATCACATCCACTTTCCATCTTGCCGTCAAATTCCCCACCGACCTTGGGGTTGGCACGGTGAGGGGAGAGCAAACCGTAGCCAGAGAATGTTACGTCGTTTCACTTAAGGAGGTCAAGCTAAAGGAGGCTATGATCACCCATCGTCTCAGCATTGAGCCCCATTTCTAACCCTTCTGCCAGAAGCCGCGCATCTTTCACCTAGAGCGCAATACTCTTATCGCCTCTGAAGTAGACAAGCTCCTTGAGGCACAGTTTATTAAAAACGTGGACTACCCCAGAAGGCTATCAAACGTGGTCTTGGTCCGTAAAAAAAACGGCAAATGAAGACTCTGTGTCGACTACTCCGACCTCAACCGAGCCTGCCCCAAAGACAGTTATCCCCTTCCTCGCATAGATCTGCTTGTTGACGCCACAACCGATCATCAAATGCTCAACTACATGGATGCCTTCTCTGGGTACAACCAAATTCTGATGCACCCGTCTGACCGGGAACACACCTCCTTCATCACTGACCGGGGAACCTACCATTATTGTGTCATGCCATTTGGGTTGAAAAATGCCGAAGCCACTTACCAACGGCTTGTTAACACCGTCTTTCATCATTAGATAGGCCGGAACATGGAAGTATACATCGATGACATGCTAGTCAAGAGAAAACTCTTCGCTGATCATTTGGCCGACCTGAGAGAGACCTTCGGCACCCCACGAAAGTATCAAATGAAGCTCAATCCAGAGAAATGTGCCTTTGGCGTAGGATCTGGGAAGTTATTGGGTTTCATGATCAGTCAGCGGGGCATCGAAACTAACCCCGAAAAGATCAAGGCCTTGATAGAAATACAGTCACCCAGAACAGTTAAGGAGGTTCAAAGGCTTACTGGCAGAGTCGCTGCTCTCAACCGCTTCATTTCCCACGCAACTAACAAGTGCCTCCCCTTCTGCAAAGTTCTTCGGCAGACTTTTGAGTGGACGACCGAGTCCAAAGAGGCTTTCCAACAATTGAAGTAGTGCATGGCCAACCCCCTCTTACTCTCCCAGGCACTCACAGCTAAGCCCCTTTTTCTTTATTTAGTCGTATCAAGCACCGCAGTCAGTGCGGCCCTCATCAAGGAGGACAATTTAGTTCAACGCCCGATTTACTACATCAGCTAGGCTCTCAAAGGCGCGGAACGGAATTATCCATTGCTAGAAAAAATGTCTTTGGCGTTGGTCACCGCATCAAGACGACCTCGTCCTTACTTTCAAGACCACTCCATAGTCGTCCTCACTGACCAACCTTTGAAGAAGATAATGCAACAACCAAAGTTGTCCGGCAGACTTATACAATGGTCGGTCGAGCTTAGCCAATTTGACATCTCCTACCGACCTCGAACGGCGATCAAAGGGCAGGCTATTGCCGACTTTATCCTAGAATTCACTAATCCCACTCTAATCACGGCTCCCCCGCTAAGGTAGAAGACCCTCACTCTTGGACCCTCAACGTCGACGGATCATCCCGCAAAGAAGGCAGTGAGGCAGGTCTCATCCTCACCCCCCTTGAGGGTGGTTATTTCAAGTGTGCTGTACGCTTCTTGTTCGACGCAAGTAATAATGAGGCTGAATATGAGGCACTCATCGCAGGTCTCCGCCTCGCCAGAGACATTGGTGTCAGCCATATCCAAGTGTTCATCGATTTCCAGCTCATTGTCGGACAAATCACGGGGGAATTCGATGCCAAGGAAGACACAATACGAGCTTACAGGGATATTGCACTCCCCCTTGCTCGCCTCTTCAATAATTTCCACATCAAGCACATTCCTCGGACGAAAAATTCCAGGGCAGATGAAATGGCTCAGTTAGCTTCTGCCGACCAATTAGACCTCAGCCATGGTGTTCTCCTCGAATATCTGGCTCACCCTGTCATTTTTTCAAACCAGCAGCAAGTCCACTTCCTCCAAAATGAACCTATTCCATGGGCGGCCGACATCTTTCTATTTTTGACAAAGGGGGAACTGCCAAACGACAAGCACCAGGCCGCCAAAGTTAGGGCCCGGTCGTCCAACTACATTCTTATCAGCGGTCTCTTATAAAAATGTGGCTTTTCACGCCCATACCTAAGATGCCTCAATCCTGCTCAAGCGACCTACACGATGAGAGAAGTCCACGAGGGTGTATGTGGCAATCATTCGGGTGCCAGGTCACTAGCCCACAAAATACTTCGCACTGGTTACTTCTAGCCTACCCTCAACCAAGATGCCACTGAATTCGTGCTTAAATGTGATAAGTGCCAACACTTTGCCAACATCCCTCATGCTACTTCTACAGAATTGATCACACTTTGCAGTCCTTACCCATTCGCCAAATAGGGGATCGACCTAATTGGCCCATTGCCCATTGGCCGAGGCCAAACCAAATTCGCAATCGTCGCCATTGATTAATTCACTAAATGGGTGGAGGCGGAACCCCTTGCCACAATTACCGAGTGGAACACCACCAGATTCATCTGGCAGTCGATCATGTGCCGATTTGGCATCCCTCAACCCATCGTCTCTGCTAACGGTAAACAATTTGACAATGCCAAGTTCAGGAAATTTTGTGCAAAACTTCAAATACAGCCATGTTTCTCTTTCCCAGGTCATCCCCAAGCCAATGGCCAAGTTGAGGTTACCAACCGTTCTCTTCTGAAGATCATCAAAACTAACTTGGAAGCTACTAAGGGACTTTGGGCTGAAGAATTACCAAACGTACTCTAGGCCTATCGTACTACAGCCCGAACCCCCACTGGGAAGAACCCATTTCGCTTAACATACGGCGTTGAGGCAGTCATCCTAGTGGAAATCGGTCTGCCTACCCCAAGGGTTCTGCACCCAAATCCAGAACTCACTGAAGAACTACGTCGAGCTAACCTAGACCTGATTGAAGAGCTCCGAGAGACCACTGTTGTCAAACGGGCCTCATATCAACAGAAAATGAGAACACACTACAACCGCAAAGTCCGACCGAGGGAGTTCTCCGTGGGGGACCTTGTTTTGCTCAAAGAAACTTTTGCCACCAAAAATCCGGCTGAGGGCAAGTTGGTAGCCAAGTTGTAGCGATCCCGATTTTCCTTTCATTGTTTATTGTATTCCGGACTTGGTTCCGTGGATGAGTGTTGTTGTCATTGTTGTCTATATCCTGTCTTCACCCTTTAACTCTTTGATTTTAAGTTTAGAAATGTCTTGGGCGTGTTTCGAACAGGTTGGTTAAGTTTTAGTCTTTAATCTTGTTGCCCAGATTTTTGATGATCCGCTCGAGCGGGTCATGTTGCGCTCGAGCGGAGTTTACATCCTTTCAGCATTTTGTGCGTCTGTAAATATACTGCAGAAGTGTTTGTAGACATCCCATTTTTGACCGACCTTAAGACTTAGATGTCACCAGTTGAGCGCTCGGTGATGTTGCATGTTGTGCTCGTTCTGAGGTTTCAGAGTCTCGGCTGCGAGCCTTGCCTCCAAACTTCGGGGCTCTTTTTGTGCCTTGCCTCGGTTTGCGAACTGAGTCTTGTTTTCTCCGTTTTCTCTTCCTGAAGGGAGGGAGAGGTCTCGTAGACCATCTCTCAGTGGCCGTAGGCTACGTTTCGTGGTCGTAGGCCTTTTTTCTTGTTTGGAGCCCGGTTTCTAGTTTTCGGAGCCGTCGGCCGTGTGCCTCAGTTCGGGACCGCTTAACTACCTCCGTTTACTCCAGTTTTTGGCACACATCTTATTTCCTCCCTTTAGAGGAACACTGCGGCCCGGGAGACCACCTTCGTGGTCATACGCCACTTCCGGTGCCTAACAGCCTATTTTCGGGGCCCCGAACCGCGCGTTTTGGCCCCCGAACCTTCGTTTTGCATCCGCTTTGGTCCATTTTTTGTGGGGACCCTATTTTCACTGTTAGGGAGGTGGTAGGATGGTGGCCGGCCATCTCTTCCCCTGAAAAGCCAATTTTCTCATTTTCTCTCTCCAAAAGCCGATTTTTCTGACAGAAAGCTGGTTTTTCTCACTTTTGAGCCACATTTGCTAGCTTTTCATACCACCATGGTGATCTACTCATCTGGGAGGCCACCAATATGGGTAGGCCGACCAGTAATTCTTCTTGACCCTTTTGAACCTTGTTAAAAAGCTAGTTTTTCTCTCTCCTAGGTCACATTTTCTGGTTTTTCATTATACAGCAGTGTTGTACTCATCTGGGAGGCCACCTTTTTGGGGTGGTCGGCCAGAAATTCTTCTTGAACCTTTTGACCCCTGGTCGGCCAACCAGGGGGAGTGGCCGGCAGGCCACTTGAACTGGCCGGCCTGCTTCTTGTTTTTTGCCCTCTCTGAATGCATCACAGCTGTGCCAGCTGTGAGGCAATTGGGCCATCGTGTATGGAGGATATGTGAAGCCCTTTTGGGATATTTTAGAGCCTCTCCTCTATAAAGGGGAGGCTGATCTTCTTTGGAAAGGGTTGAACCCCTTTGAAGACTTACAACACACACTCTCTCTCTATATCTCTACACTTGAGCTTCCAAACCCTAGTTTTCTTGGACCATTTGCACTACAACCCTTAGCACCACACCTCTTCGATTCATTCCAGCACTTTGGGACTGATTTACAAGGGTTGAAGGTTCACCAACTTGGTCCAAAAGCTCCAGCTTTGCTGCTCTTCAAGGGTAAGCACCTATTTCCCTTAAACTTGCATTTTTTTGCTCCATTGATTAGCCTTACTTGAAAATGTTTTGGGGCTTTGTCATAAACTAAGAAGTGTCATATTTTGAGCTCCTCTTGAATATTGATTAAGGACACTTTTCTGTTTGAGGTCATTTTCTTCCCTTATCCTCTATCTCTCTTTTAGGGCTATTTTTGCATCCTATTTTAGCCTTACTTTTGAGGATTTTCGAGATAAACTGGAAAAAGTCTTGTTTTGACATCCTCTTCAATTTTTGTTAAGGTCACATTTCTGTTGGGGTCATCTTCCCCCTATTGCATGCTTCATCTTTCATGATTAAGGCTATGCATTAGAAGCACTTGCATTGGCCATGGTTCAGCCTCTTAGTCACTGAAATCCAGTGGATTTTCAGTGGCTTTGATACATTTTGAGGGCCAAAATTAGAGGGGTGACCCCTCTCTCCTTGTCTTGTTTGGGGTCTTTTGGGCTTCTAAAGGGACCCCATTTTTCATGCATCAAACTCTGATTTCAGGCCTCATTTTGTGAGTTTGAAGGTCTACCTTAGGTCTAACTAGGGCCTTTTTGATCATATTTTATGTCTATAGTGCATGTGTAGAACAATTCCATTCAAGGCCTTTTGAGGGGGCCTTTCATTGCATGCTTCCCTGACTGATTTTAGGGCCATTTTGTGAGTTTTAGGGCTTTCATAACTCATTTCCAGAGTTGGGTTTGGTCATGCTAAGTGTCTATCTTATATGTGCTTAACAACCCCTTGAATGGCCTTCCCAAGAAAGCCCTCATTTTTTACATTTCATTGGCTGCATTCAGTGATTATTTGGGCATATTTTGGCGATGTTTTATCACTTTTTGGCTGGTTTGATAGTTCTCATTTTCTTCATATACATCCATGTAAACCATGCTTGCTAGCCAATGTTGCATGCTATTTTAGTCCATCATTTAGCATCTTTTGGCCATGCTCTAAACTAGAAATGTGTATTTTTGGACTGCCTTGGCTCTTTCTTTGTGTTTCATGGTCAAATAATGCATGCTTTGTATAGCTACAAGTCAATACATGTGCCTAGTTTTGAGTTTGGGGCTTACTCCATGCATCGGGTGCCATGTTTGCATGATTCGGGACCATTTAGCATTATGTTTCAGTGTTGAAAATTACATGTTTGAATGCCATGCTTCATCCTTGCCATGCTTTGGTAGAGTGGTATTTTATGCCTTAGGTTCGGTCCTCAGTTTGCGTGCATGTGTGCACGCATTTCGATCATCTCATTTTCATCTTACGGCTACTGATATGAGTGTGGCTGAGGTCCACTCATGTTGGTGTAAGTCCATTATGCATTGTGTATGCCTTTTCAATTCATAGCATTGCGTATGTTAGGTTGCGTGTTAGTACATTGTGTATGCCATGTTACATCGAGCATTATGTATGCCATCTCATAGCATTGCGTTTGCTAGGTTGTATGTTAGTCGCATTGTGTATGCCATCTCATTTTCATTGTGTTTGGGATAGGAGTTACCCCAAGCACGGGAAACGAGGGACGTTTCGTACTCCGAGTGACGGAACGTGTCTCAATTCCCTGTCACCGACACTCCGGATTACCTATGATGGAGTTTAGGTCTTGTTGTGTTTTCATGTGCCTTTATCTCATATTGAGTCATGCAATTCGGCTCCTCGGCCACCATGCATGGATATGCATGATTGGTGGCACGAGGATCGAGGACTACACTCCCTGTAGAGTAGTCATGCATATATATGTGAAAATACTTTGCCATGCCCCTTTGTTGCTCTCTGTTGCAGCAAATCAGAAATCAACAACTTTCTAAAGCCTTGCATAGCATTCCGGCATTAATTGCAAACAGAGGCGAATCGGGGCATCGCAAGGAATTTCCCGACCAAGACAACTCAAGCAAGCATCATTCGTCATTTGGAGCAGAGCTGAGGCGGTCCATAGATTTGCGTGCCAATTTATCGCTTTCCTAGTTAATTTGTTAATTAATTAGGTTTTTGTAATATTTAATTATTCATTTCGGACTGTATATTATTTATTCGGACCCTCCGAGCGAGGGTACAACTGTAATTAGTGTGCGTGTGTGTGATGTATGTCTTCCAACCCCACGTCTTTCTCCTTTTTATTTACCAGCTTATGATGATTAGATTAGGGCATGTTTCAATTAGCATACAGTATGATAGCATGTTTGCATCCATTCATCTGTCTTACACGCACCAGGCTCGGCGCATCATACTAACTGCATTTGTATTTCAATTCCAAGTTGAATACATGTTAGCTGTAGCATCACCATATGACATTTTAGAATAGCCGAGCCTATTATAGTAGCATTTTGCATGTGTTGCATTAGGCATTCCAGCATAGTTAGGATCATGCATGGATCTCTAACATAGCTTTTTGTTTTGGCTTGGAGTACTCGGTAAGTTTTATGCTTTAGCATCCTTGCATGCGTGTGAGTGACTGCCATGATAGCATGCTTACCATGAGGCTATTTGCTTATGTGATATACCTGCCTGAATGCCTGTGGGTGAAGGTTGGGTTATTTGGATTGGAGCAATTCATTAATTGTGAGTTTTAAGCCCACTAGATAGTGGCAAAATCATGTTTTCTAAGCCCACCTGAGGGTGGCAAATCCACATTTTAGCCTACTTGCGGGTAGCACCATCAAACCATTTTCAAATAAACAAACATGAAATGTTTTGTTCCAATTCAGGTGATCCAGTCTATATTTGTATGCTGTTCGCATCACATAGCAAATCTAGGCTAATAACCGGAATAAGAATACATAATGTTTTCAAAATTAGATATCATGGTTAGTAGAGGCCGATCTTTGATCGGTCGAGCGGGGGTGCTCACGAAGTGACCTTCCCCAATTGTACCCAAGTTCCCAAGCCGAGGTAACTTTGGTGATGACGGACACGTGGCCTTAGGCAACAAGTCAGAGTTTCCTAAATTTCCCAAAATAAAATATTTAGGTGGCGACTCTGTATCTAGCAAAGCAATCCATGTTTGCCACTTCTTCAAAAAAATCTGTTTCGAAAACGATTTGCCGGATTTGGACTCTTTGATGATTTCATCGGTCTTGCATTGCACTCTGCGAGATTAGATACAGAACCATGACATTGAGTCCTGAACTGTAATGAGCCCAAATGAACAAAACAGGGGGGAGATTCCCTCCCGGGACGTTCGAGGACGTCTACAGTACCATACGGTGAAAAAAAATTATATATTTTATAAGGAATGAAATTGGGTATATCCTCCCGGGACGTTCGGGGACGTCTACAGTGTTTTTCGCACTCGAGCGGAGTTCCTTACGCTCGAGCAGATCTGAGCTCGAGCGGGTGTTTTTGCGCTCGAGCGGGTATTCGAAGTCTGTAAAAGTACTAGAGGAGTGTATCCTATGCTCGAGCGGGTCTCTTTGCGCTCGAGCAGGTTTAGTTTTTGTGTCTTACGCTCGAGCGTCTTACTCTCTGCTCGAGCGGACTATACGTATATCAGATCGAGACTGTGTCATTTTAAATCACTTTTTTGACTCTCTCTCTCTCTCTAGCCTTTTCAAAACCCTCATTTGAGAGCTCCTCTCTCTAGAATACATCTTCTCTCTACGAAATCATCTAGTTCTAGTGATCTTCTACCTTAATCCCTTTATATAAAGTGTGGAGCTTGGCTTGATCTTCGTTTGGATCTGAAAATCATTGGGTTTGGAGCACATTCAAGTTTCTTCATCATCTCCTTTGAGTCTCTTCACTTGAGGTAGGGATAACCTACTCTTTTCTATGAGTTTTGACATAGATATTATGTATTTTGTATAAATGGTGTTGTTTGGATAACTTGGGAAAGTTAGGGTTTTGAAGTTGAAACTAAAAGAGGGGTTTTCTATCTTTGGAGTTCCAAGTGTATGAGTGGTCCCTAAAATGAAGTTATGGTGTTTGAATGATGAGATTTGGCCTTAGGAGCAATATTTGAGAAGATGGGGAAAAGCCCTAATTTATTATGATTAATTAATTTGAGAAAGTATGAGAATGTGAAATTGAGATGAAAATCATGAAATTGGAAAATTATGGGATTGAATGGTGTAGTTGAATTAGCTAATCACTCACCTATGAAAATGTTGATATTTTTTCTGTTTGATAAATTTATTATCTGTTTAAAGATAACTGCTTTGGGCTATCGGTGGAGGATAGTCTTGATTGTTGTAGATGCTGTATGTTGATTACGGAAAACTGAAACTAATCACCTGGAATATGTCATTGAATATGACGGTTGGAATAATACATCGAATATGTGTATTGATTGATCATTGTATATGATAAGTGTTTACATACATTGTATATGTATATTGTTTGGGAGAAAATAGGGGATATACCATGGTTTGAGAGGAGATAGGGGATGTACTCTCAAACCTGTTTGGGAGGAGATAGGGGATGGACTCCATTGATAACTAAGTTGGCCGGAGTGTCCAGGATGAAAGTCCCGAAATTCTAGTTACGTTTGCATAACGTAGATAATTGAAGTATTGAAGTATTTTAACATGAGTTGTAGTCTCATTTGAATTATGGATAATGGAAGTGTTTTAATATGAGTTGTAGTGTCATTTAACTATTTGGCTAGATAAAGAGCCACGTTTATGATTTTAAACTGGATAAGTAAAGGAAAGTGGAATGAAACACGAATGTATTGTCATAAAACTGGGAAGTATTGTAAGTTGGTTTACAAGTGTTAACCTTTTATCGAATGCTAATGTTTTAGTCATTTCTCATAATTGGTTTAGTATATCTCTACAGGGCATTGGCTCACCCTATATGGGACATCATTTTCAGGTTCAGGTGATATGCCACCTCCAAGGACGTAGCTTGGGAGGCTAGAGGCTGAAAGACTCTTTTGTTGTTATCTTCATGTATTACATGTAAATCAAGCCAAGGGCTTGTTTTGTATAAAGAGTTAGAACTTTTCTTTTGTTGTAACCAAGTGTTGAGTTGGAAAGTTGTAAGCCCGTAGGGCATTTACTTTTGATGTCAACATGTAATACTTTTGTACTTAATACTCTGATAAATGGAATATGCTTTATTCTCTTATGTCTATGGATGCCATAATAGTTGGGTTTATATGTATTATTTTGAGTGCATCACACAAGTGGGAGGGACCTTACGTTGCTAAGGCCAGACCTCGGCCGGGCACTTACCGACTTTAGGACATGGAAGGTCGAGATCTCCCCCATCCGTGGAACGCCGAGCACTTGAAGCGTTATTTTCAACAAAGCCCTATTTTTGTATTGATCAGTTGCTATATTTTCTTTTTGATGATCTACACACTTGAATGTTCTTATTCTCTTCTCACATGGTGTAAATTTATGATCAAATAGGCTACACTTTAAATGACAATAATCTTATATCTCAGTTATCTGCGTGGTATTTCAATAATACCCTGTTTGCAGCCTCAGCCAAACTGAGTTACTTAAAGCCTCAGCCAGATTGAGCTCGAAGGGCTCAGCCAGACTGAGTTACTTACAGCCTTAGCCAGACTGAGCACGAAGGGCTCAGCCAGACTAAGTTACTTAAAGCCTCAGCCAGACTGAGCACGAAGGGCTCAGCCAGACTGAGTTACTTATAGCCTCAGCCAGACTGAGCACAAATGGCTCAGCCAAACTGAGTTACTTAAAGCCTCAGCCAGACTGAGCATGAAGAGCTCAGTCAGACTGAGTTACTTGAAGAGTCAGCCAAACTGAGTTAATTATGGCTCACCCAAACTGAGCACGAATGAAAAGCTCGGCAGAGGCCATTCTTGCAACTTCATGATTGTGGCATAGTTGCCATACTTAGTCAAATTCCAGGTCCATGCTCTTACGCCTCTTAACATTCTTTATATTTTTTAACTTCCATTTTCCAACCCGACCTTCCATTTATCAACACTCTCACAACATGATTTAAAACTTCACATTTTTTAACATTCTCACATTTTAAACTTCACTTTGCATTGTGGTTTTCTTACAATTTAGACTAGTTTACTATGATTTATACGCAAGCCTTATTTGAGTGACCATTCTTTTCAGATCTACAAGAACTAAAGGCAGCAGAATGAAAAAATTCAAACTCATGATTTAGTATGAAAAAATACAAACTCATAATTTTATTTATTTACAAACTTACGCATAAGTCCACTAAAGCAATTGCACAACAAAAAACAAACAAACGACAAAAAGCAAAAATTTTGTTTACAAATTTTCTTTACAATCAATCACTCCTCCTCGCTTGAGGCCAGGTCTTCTTCATCCACCCCCTCATCAAGGGGGGTCTGGGCCACGTCATCTTCATCTATTCTTACATTGCTAAAGTTCAAGTTTGGGAACAGCTCTTCTGCTTTGCATCTGAAAGTCTTCCGGCCGTTGTCCCAGAACTCAGCCATCTCATGCTTGTAGAAGTCTGACTGCTGGAAGCTTTGGATCACTTCCTCTTCACTCTTGCTTCCAGCGGCCGCTCCCGACGGGCCAGCCCCCCTATTTCCCTCTCTCGCCAAGCTGCTGGCGATGGCAGCATCAATGGCCATCTGGAAGTCGGCGGACCCCTTGAACTGCTCTATCGCCGCAACACACAGATTGGGGTACGTCGCCCTCTCAGATGCTAACTTAGCCCTTTCCTCCTCCAAGGCCTTCTCTAACCCCGCTTTCTCCCCCACTGACTTGGCCCGCTCGTCTGCCAGCACTCTCTCTAACTCAGCAGTCTTCAGATCTGCTTCTTATTTCTCTTTGATCAACTGAGCACGCAAATCTTCATTGCAGACCATGGCCTCGTCCCACCTTTCGTTGGCGACGGTGCAGGCCTTCTGGGCCTCTTTTACCTTCTTCTGCTCACCACCCAATTGGAACTCGAGCGACACCACCTTGCGGCGTTCCGTCTCTAGCTTTAACTTGGTCGCGAGCAGCTCAGCATTGGCTCGGTCGACTAAATAGCCTGCACCATCGCCAACATTTCCATCTTCTTGGCTTTCTGGGCCTCTTCCGGCCCTCTAACACACACACTCTGCGCAGTCTTCCTCCAACCTACAGTCTCCCTCCTCAAACTTTCAAGTTGGGCCTCCACCTCCTTCAACTTTGCCTTCAGTGGCCTCACTTCGCCTTTTGTAGCCGCCGCCTTGTTCGGTAGGGCTCCTGCTAAGGCAGTTGCCTCCATCTGGGCAAAGCACAACCCCCTTAGCAGTTCGGCCTCAGTGAAATTGGCCATCGAATACACTGCCGCGTCCTTCACCATGCCCAAGAGCCGATCGACAACTGTCCTAGCTGGGCCTCCTTTTCCCTCCAGTCGCCTAGACACTGCCAGAGCGTGGTAGATAACAGTCTTCAACTTGACCCCCTCTCCCTCTTTTTGGGGGCCAAGCCCCCCCTTTGGCTGTTGCTCTGCCCCCTCCTCAAGGCCAGTCGCCCCACTCTCCATTCCTTTTGATGCGTCCTCCAACCCAACTTCGGGGGTCTCCTCCACCCTCACCTCCTTCATCCTTTTCAAGGTTAGCCCCTCCTCACTCTCCCTTACTCTCTTCTTCTTCTTCTTCTTCAACACAGACTTCATCTCCTTGTTGCCTCTCTCCTTCAACAGATCAACTGAGGGCAGTCGTGGCTCAAAATTGCTCAAGTCCTTTTCCCTCAGCTACTTAGGGTGCAATCGGATTCTTTCCCTCGCGATCGGTTTTGGCGGGCGGCCTAACTGTGCTTCTTTGAATTTATTAGCCTTAGCAAAAATCGCCCTATCCTCCGCCTCCTACGCCCTCCTCCTTGCCTCTAGTTCTGCTGGTGCAAGATCTCCACCGGTCGGCTGACGGCCCAGCTTTGAGGCAAACAAGGCTGAAGGCTGCACAAGGTCGTCCCACTTGGTGCCCTCCTTCTCTCTCCATGCCTTTACCTTCTTCACCCTCTCATCCGCTGTTGCCCCCAACCTTGGCACCACAGACTTGGTGGGCACTCTCCACACCGTGCACACTCCAACTCCTCTATTTGCGGACACATAGAACCACAGCGACCTCCACCCCTTAATTGACGACGGCAACCCTGCCACCAGACCCTTCCCTGCCGCCGTTTGCAAAGTGACCCAAGTTTCTTGCTAGCCCGAAGCCTTGTAGCATGCAAAAAACTCGTCCACCAATCGCCGCCCCCTCATTCGCCCACGGCCACGCGCTTGCACAGGCCAGTAAAATCTTTCACGCATTGGGCATTAGTTGACCTGGCGCCACCTCCAACCGGTTTAGCACCTCCACCACCACCTGCGGAAGCGGCAACCTCAACCCTCCCTTCAATGCCTCCTCGTAGAGGGCAAACTCCCCCGGTCGAGCGTCGAATGGCCTCTCTTTCGGTGTCGGCAGCTTTAACTCTATTTCCGTGGAAATCTGATATTTCTCATGCATACCCACCAACTCCTCCACGGTAACGATCGACTTGTTAGCCTTCGTGTGCCAGTGATCTGGCTCAACCTGACTGATTGGCTTCGCAGCCGCTATTAGTGTAGACGAACGAGGTAGCCCCGCTGGCTCCCCCTCGCTTCCTACTCGCCTCTCCGTCCTGTATAGCTTCGTCAGGTCCACCGCGTCATTGTCCCCTAACGCATCTAGTCTCACGGTGGGCACATCCTCTCGAGCCATCTCTCTGGTATGCCTGCGTATCGCTTCAGATGCTGGTGCAAGATAGTTCACAAAATGTTGCAAAAGCATATCACTCGACACAAAAGAGTTTACTTCTGGAACATTTTGATTTTTTGCAAAAAGATATGTAAAGCGGATAATACCCAAAGCCCAAGGCTTGCCTGTATTCCAAGGATCACAATTAAATTTTTTCAGCTTGAAAATTTTCGAAAAATCCACCCAAACCGCCTTTTCAACACCCTATATTAACCTACCCTTTCGTTTCGGGCACAACACCTAACCTCTCACATCACGGGATTCCACTACGTGCACGACCACGATCCAATGCCCCCTTCCCCTACCCTGTCTTTTCCACTTCAAATCACCACGTGCCCTGCCACTCCTCGAGCCCCGCGCACCGCCACTTGCCCCTCCACTCGATCACCCTTCGCGGTCGGCCCTCCTCATGGTCAGACCCTCCACTCGATCACCCTTCGCGGTCGGCCCTCCTCATGGTCGGCCCTTCTCATGGTCGGTCCCTTCACTCACCTTTCGTGGTCGGCCCTCCTCATGGTCGGTCCCTCCGTTTGGCCACCCATTGCCATCGGCCCACCTATTGCTCGGTCTTCGCCCCTCCCCGGTCTTTCACAACCATCGTCTTCTTCATTATTCCCTTCGTTGGACTAAAGCTACACTTAGGAATGGGGGACTACTGACATGGGTAAGCCCATAAAGGTTATAGCCCACCACTTAGGGCCCAATACATAATTCAAATACTAAAGCCCAGCGTTGCTAGAGCTCAACATGGCATTAGGAACCAATGACATCTAAACACGTGGCAAGAGAAGGACAAGCCACATAAGCAAACAAAGATCCTGCAAAGTTATTGCACTGCACATCGGCCATTAATGAAGTCCCTTACAGCATTTATTGCGATAACCCCTTCCCGTCGAGACAGAACGGCCTCACCATGAACAAGGCAAGCTAGAGCATAGACTTTCGGCCAAGATGACAGGTCGGAAGGGACAACGAAATAATTATCAGAGGACAGAAGCAGACATCAAAGACAAGAGGAAGGTTAAGCTTTTCTATCACCAATCTATCTCTACATTCCATCTCTTTCTAACTTGCTCGTCGAAGGGTTCGCTGGGGGACTCCACGTTCCCTGTTGAACTCTTGCGCAGGTCTTCCTGTGGGGTTGGTACCCCGGGCACCAGTTTGTGAAGCGTGGATCAGTCCGACCCGTTCCATTTGGAACATGTTGTATTATCAAATTCTTTTATAGTTTACCTTTTATTTATGATTTTTTTACAAACTTATACTAATTAGGTCGATCTGATAATTATAGTGAGGTTTAGTACAAGTTTCGTTTCATTAATTTAAATAATTTATTTTAGAGGGTCATTCATGTATATCATCTATACAAAGAAATTAGGTCTATCTAATAACCATAATTTATTCCAGTTATCATGTTTGTCATTAAAAAATGAATGGTCTATTTTGAAAAACACACTTACCGTCTATTTTTTTAGAGACAAGCACGATAAATGAAACATGCAACCATCATTGAATGGACTTAATTTTTTATGTGAATGCTGTATACACAAATGACTCTAATAAATACACAAGTGACTCTAATATATACACAAATGACTCTATAAATAAACATTTTAAATTATCGAAACAGGATTCATAATGAGCCTCATTGGCCCAAACAAGGCCAGCTAGATATTTTTTTTGTACAATCGATAGAAGAATATTTACAAGTAATTAAGAAATATTACATCTTTAAACATACTAGTAGCCTAGTAGCTCACATAGTTAGAAAGTCAACAAAGCCTACTAACCCACATATTAAGCCCAAACCTACCCAACAATTGGAGAGAAAATTATCGAAATGGGATCCATAATGAGTCTCATTGGCCCAAACAAGACAAGCTAAACCTTTTTTTTTATTATTTTTTATTTTTCTAACAATCGATAGAAGAATATTTACAAGTAATTAAGAAATATTATACATCTATAAACAAACTACTAGCCCAGTAACTCACATAGGTAGAAAGTCAACAAAACCTACTAACCCACATACTAAGGCCTCGTTTGGCATGTACTTGTTTTATCAAAAAATTAGTTTGATACGATAATCGTAATTTTTTTATTTTATCACTTTAATGGATGGTTTATTTTAAAAAACACTTATCTATTTTTTTACAGACAAACACAATAAAATAAAAAAATTATGGTTATCAAATCAATATAATTTTTTTTCATAGGAGATATACATAGAGGGCCTTTAAAAATAAAAAAAATCAAATTATTGAAACGAGACTCTTAATGGGCTCCACAATTCCAAACAACACCCACCATTTAATCTAAATTATGAATTGGAGAAAAGCCCGAACCCTATATATAATCAAGAAACAAAAATGATATGACCCAGATTTCTTGTCCTAGATTTTGGGTGATGTAGATTGAACTGGTATAGGTTCAAGTGTGAAGTGAATTTGAGGCACATATTGATGTTTTTGGATAAAATTCGAGATAAAATTGTTAAAATTATAGCATTGTTAAATCAAAAATTGGATACATAATACAAATATTTAAAAGCTATGGGAACCATGATGCATGAACAATGATCTCCATATATTAAAAAAATTATAAATTATGAATTAAAATGAAAATTAAGTGTGATTATACCCAAAAAAAGGATAATATTGATAAATAAAAAAAATGGTTACTTGGTAAAGATGAGCATCAACCCAACTGTAAGGAAAGGATCGGTGGATCAGTGTTGATGAGGAAGACTACCTTTTTTTTTTTTTCTTTTTTCAGTTTTGTTCTTTGTCATAGTCTTGTTCTTTGCTTATATGAAATTATTTCTTTATTTATGGAATCCTTTTTTTATTCATGAAAAAAACAATGTTGGTTTATTTATAGAGTTCTTTTTTCTATAAAACAAAAGGGCCAATAGTTATGCATGAATGTTAAACTCTTCTTCCCTAATACGAAAGCAAAAGAGAGGGGAATGACTCCACTCTATATACTCTTATCTTCTATAAATACTTTTTTTTTTCCATACTTCATCTTTTAGTTGCATTTAGTCCCACAATGATAATTTAAACCGTTCTTCTCGTAATTTCAATGATTTATGTGTTACACAAAAAAATAACTTCATCAAATATCACTAAATATATGAATAAATTGCATTTTTTTAAATGGATGATAACTGTGAGTTTAAAGTTAAACCTTTTGTTTCATAAAACAAATAGTGATTTGTTCATGTATTCATCGATATCTGATGAAGCTGGTTTTTTGCACAGATAGTCATCACTGTGAAATTTATGAGATAAATGGTTTAAATTATCATAGTAAGTCTATAATGGGGCCAAAAAATGAAGTATAGAGAAATATGGAGGATAAGAGTATGAAGACGAGTCATTCCCAAAAGGGAAATGTGTTCAATATTCTCTTTCTAGATATAACTCTATGATATTACACACTCTCCATCTCTTCTTTGTTTAAGTCAAGCGTACCACTTAAAATTAAAGATTTTAAATTCTAAGAGTTCGAATATGAGAAATTTAACAAAAACAAAAAGTGATTTGCAAAAATAAAATTCATATAAAAAATAGATTCAGAATGACATGTTAATGACATTTGTAAAATTACGAAGACAATAGCAGATTTTTTAATAGAAAATGAAATAACCACAATATATCAACTCATTCTCTATACAAATTTTGAACAAACATTTTGTTTACTTATCATTACTCTTTCAAAAAATAATGATAAATTGTTCATATTTAAGGTTTTCTTTTGTAACGCCCTCAAAATAAAACCCATTATATACATTTCATTGACATCCATCATTTAAAGAAAACAATTTATTAATTCATTCATTACTAGTAGGATTATTTTTTTCTTGGAAATTTTTCTTAAGAGACAATTTTATTTTATTTTTATTAGCTTTTTGGGTCGGTTAGAAAGTCCACTCAAGATAGAATAAGCCTACTTTTTTGTTTTTTTTTTATAGAATTGACTTGTTTTTTATTGTGAACTTTTTTATTTTATATTTTTTCCCATTTTTTTAAATTCATCTAAAAATAATAAATTTATTTAGAATTGAAAAAATTTGTACTACATATCAAATAAATTAATAATTAAACTTTGTAAGGTGCTTTGAGCTCAATTATATTTGTCTTTCTTTGATAAACCACTGTCTTAATCTTTTCCTTGTGTTACTAATTGGTTTGCTATTGATTTTCTTCATTGCTATTTCTTTAGAAAAGCTTTCAAATTTATGAACTCAATGTGACACAAACAATGACTCATTAAGAAATATGATTTGGTGGATAAAATTAATGCTCCTTACTAGTGTGATGCAATTAGTTCGAGTTTTATTGTTGCCAATGTCATTTTTCTTCCTGCATTTCAAATATATATATATATATATATATTTTGGTAAGTAAGTTATAAAATAAAATAATAAAATATACATGTTTACAAGGGACATACCCTAAGAAACTAAACTCTATACAATTTCTAACATCACCCCCTTGAGAAATAGGTGGGAAACCAAAAAAATAAAAAATAACATAATTTGTTGCCAATGTATTTTGCTCCTAGTTGTTTTTGCCATCAAAAGACAAAGAACTAGGCCGGTACATTAACAACAATAACAAAATGATAAATAGAAAACGATACATAAAACCTAAGCTTTGCTCATACTACCACCAAAACGATCAACCGAAACCACAAACACCGACCAATAGGCACAACATCAGTAAGGCCAAGTTTCGCATGATTGAAAAAAGACAAAAAGTCAAAAAGTCACTATCCTATTTAAGTCACATCATCTTATTTAAGTCATATCACCTCTCTAACACATCACTTCAAACCCAACCCATATTTCATAAAAAGTCAAAAAGTGCACTTATTTAATCTTCCTAAACTATGCCTAAGAATAAGCACAATAAACCATACCCTACGAACTGTCCATGCTACCCCCCAGTCTTTACGTCTGCTTATCAAGAGCCTCAATTCCCCATAGGAATGACCCTTTAATCGCTCTCAAGCCATGTTGGAAGTGGCCAAAGTACAGCACCAAGATGAGTCATGTGAAGTTGCATGGCCAGTTATAGGAACCCAATTCACTGAGTTGAAACAACAGAAAAGGAAGAATCCCAGCTGACACAAACAATGAGAGTCCACCAAACCATGCCAACCACTCTTGCATCTCCAATCTCAGCCGTAGCTAATAAAAAAGGCTCGATTTGCTATAACAGTGACTCCCTCAATCACTATCAAACCATGCAGGAAGTGGCCTCAAAACAAACCAGGTTGAATCACATGAAGATGTACTGACATGATAACAATAACTCGGATAGCTTAAAAGTAGTCAAAATGGAAGACCATTAACCAAAATAGAATAAACTATTAAGAAACCACAAACCAACCTGAACAATCCAATAGTCCTCATAACTCCCAAACTCTATCATGACAAATCAACGCACTTTAATTCCCCATAACAGTGACCCCCAAATTGCTCATGCTGGAAGTGGCCCATGAATAACCTCAGTTGGAAACACATGATCTTTGCAAGGCCAATCTTCGTGACCAAATCGGCTATGGTTTTAGACCATAATCAGTCCCAAAACCCAATGCCTATATAGATTACAATAAGCCACTAAAAAACATAGCCCATAACCCAACATAAAACAACGAAGGGAAACAACGCCTAATTAATACATCCAACCATTAACAACCCACACTTTAGCTAGGGGAATTCTATTTACATCCACCAATGTTTAAGTGAGTCTAATTTTTTAGTATATTCTATTAAATTATTTATAATTATAATTTATTTTTAATACACCCTATTTTTTTCTAAATTACCCTTTGGAGGTATATCCAAACAAAATAAATTAAAAAATTCAAATTACTTTTGAAAAATTCTTTGAAAAATCCTTCTTTTATTCACATACATATAGGGAATATAACTAGGGAACCTGGCACCAGCAAAAGCGGCACCGGCGAAGGAGGACAGCGAAAGAGAAGAAGAGGGTGAACTTCATGTTCAGACTTTCAAAATCTATACTGCCAAATAAAGTGAACTTATTCAGTTCTGAAAATCCGAACAATAATGATGAATAACAAGCTAAATATTCGCTTTTATATAAGAAAAACACAAAAATCAATTGTATTTTGATATTTATGTGAATACTAATCTCCTCTTTAATGGGTTTCTTCAAAAAGCTATTTTAATTATTACTCTCATCCATTATTTGATTTTGTTCAAATTTCTATTTGCAAGTAATAATATAATAAAAAATAATTATATTAATGATAATAGTGAGTTTTGGTGTGGTGAGTTGGAGTTTTGGACCGAGAAAGAAGAAGAATAAGAAGAATAAATAATTGAAACTTGGGAAAGAAGATGAAAATATTTAAATAGGAAGAATATGCATAATTAATTAGGGTATACCACAAGAAAAAAAATAATATTTTATTTTAAGATTTAATATGTGTTATCTTTGTTAGTAAATTCATATTAAAATATAATAAAAATTTAAAATTTAAAATTTGAATATGGCGTTCTAGATAATTTTTTTTGATTCAAATAGAATGATCATTTTTTATGACCCAAAATAATTGAATTCTACACCAAGTGGCATGGTGGGCCCAACGTAAAGCTCCCATGAAAATTTGAAGGATTTTATTTACTCTTAAAAAATTAATTAGCACGCTTGATTTTAAAAAAATCTTTATTAAATTATTTAAATATACACTTTATAATTTTAAAACAAATAAAACTGTGATTTTTACTTAACAAAAAAATACAAAAATATTAAACATTAATGTTAAAAAAAAATGTCCAACATGTAAAGAATTTTAAAAAATTAAAAAAAAATAAAACAAATAAAACAAATAAAACTGTGATTTTTACTTAACAAAAAAATACAAAAATATTAAACATTAATGTTAAAAAAAAATGTCCAACATGTAAAGAATTTTAAAAAATTAAAAAAAAATAAAACAAATAAAACAAATAAAACTGTGATTTTTACTTAACAAAAAAATACAAAAATATTAAACATTAATGTTAAAAAAAAATGTCCAACATGTAAAGAATTTTAAAAAATTAAAAAAAAATAGAAAAAAATAAAACAAATAAAATTGTGATTTTTACTTAACAAAAAAATACAAAAATATTAAACATTAATGTTAAAAAAAAAATACCCAACATGCTAAAAATAAAATAAAAAAATAGTCCGGCAAACTATTTTCTAATTCCAAGTGCTGGAGGTCCATCCGAATCCCTTCTTTAAGGGGATTCATAATTCAAAGGGAATTACGAATCATCTCTCCAGCTCCCAAAATAAACACAAAGATAGTAGATCTCACCTCACTATTAATCTCAATCCCTTCTATATAACTCCAAACAAACGGCTCTTAGTAAGGATTTTTGGTGAGACCCCTTTTTTGGACTTTTTTTAAGGTAAAGGACAACTCAATGAATTCTCTTTCAAAAAGCACATGAGTAAGAGAAGCCCAGCTCAATAAGGACATTCTATAAATTGTTTTTTTTTTTGACCATATTGCCCTCATATATATATATATATATATATCATATATTTAAACAATCTCAGCTCATGCATAAAACGATCTTGAAGATGATCTACAAAGTGAAGATGATCTACGAAATCCATGAAGACGATCTCAAAGTCTGAAGATCTCACCGCCGATGATCTCATCCTTGGTCAGCAATACACGATCTCGCCATCCAAGATCAGTACTCTCAATTAAATAAGAGAGATTACGTTGCAAAGCTGTATAAATCTATTGTTATTTTTTATTTGTTTTTGTTGATTTGCTGAGTTCAATCAGATGTATGCTCTATTTTTGTTTGACATGATGAAAGTAAAATTTTACTCTGGTTTGTGCTCTGTTTTTGTTTGACAGAATGAGAGTAAACTTTTACTCTGGTTTGTGCTCTGTTTTTGTTTGACAAAATGAGAGTAAAATTTTACTCTGGTATATGCTCTGTTTTTGTTTGATAAAATGAGAGTAAAATTTACTCTGGTATTATCTGTTATGTTTTCTTAACGTGCAAGTAAAATTTTACTTTATTTCAGAGTAAAATTTTACTGTATTTCAGAGTAAAATTTACTCTGAATTGAAAATAAATTTTTACTGTGTTGTTGAATGTTCATCTATGCAGTTTCTAATTTGTTTTCTGGTAAATTTTACTCTGAATCTTCAGAGTAAAATTTACTTTGAATCTTCAAGTAAAATTTTGCTTTATTTCAAAGTAAAATTTACTGTATTTCAGAGTAAAATTTACTCTGAATCTTCAAGGAAAATTTTACTTTATTTTAGAGTAAAATTTTACTGTATTTCAGAGCAAAATTTACTCTGAATTGAAAGTAGCATTTTACTGTATTGTTGAATGTTTGTCTATACAGTTTCTAATTTGTTTTTTAGTAAATTTTACTATATTTTAGAGTAAAATTTACTCTGAATCTTAAAGTAAAATTTTACTGTGTTGTTGAATGTTTGTCTATGCATAAAAGAATAAACTTTATTTTTCATTAACCATAGTAAAATTTTACTGTTGCGAAAACAAAGTACATACTAGATAAATGAATTATAGTCGAATTTTACTTTAGATCTATGAACAAACAAACAAAAAACTCTCAATTTTTTATTGTAAAATATCAATTTATTATTTTTTTAGACATATATGAAGTCATTTTATCTCAAATTTGAAATTATTGATCTCAAATATGAGTTCATAGGCATCAAATCTGAAATGGTGATGGATTTCAATAGACGATTTCAAGATTTCAATTTTGTGAGATGGATAAAAAATGGAGATCAAAAGGGTTTAGGGCTTAAAAGAAGAGAAAATAAAGGGAAAAGAGAGGATACCAGTAATGTGGAGATAGAAAGGGAAGATAAATGGTTCAGCAAGGGTTTGGATTATATGGAAGGGCATTTCAGTCTTTTCATCATATTTTTTTATTTAAGGGACTTTTGAAACTATTATTTTATTTGGTGGGCTTCACACAAAAAACTCCCATAGAAGGGGTTTTCCACCAAAAATCCCTATTTTCATTATCAATATTTTAAGAAGTACATTAGATCTAAGTTGAAGAAGGAAAAGGACGATACAAAGGTCGATGTAGTTTGGTTTGGAAGTGGGTGCACTGGATCATCATTGAATAGGTAAAATCCTCATGTTTTTCCATTCGTTATGTTTTCATGTTTTTTCATTCATTAGTTTGGGAAAGTGGTTTTAGGTTTTTTAGTGCCGTAATGTTTGATTTCATATTTTGATGGCTTGTTCGACCGTCTAGTGTTGAATAAGATTGTTATTTAAAATTTCAAATATTTGCTATTACGTTAAAAAAAATACAGAAATCAAGAATTGTATTTTGATATTTATGTGAATACTTACCTCTTCTTTGATGGGTTGATTCAAAAATCAATTTTGATTATTATTCTTATTCATTGATTTTGTTTAAACTTTATTGTATTTGCAAGAAACAACACAATAAGAAACAATAATATTGATGACAATGGTGAGTTTTGGTGGGGTAAATTGGCATTTTGAAGTGAGAAAGGAAAAGAAGAGAATAATTGAAATTTTAGAAGAAAAATAAAAAATAAAAAAACTTGAATATGAAGAATACGTATAAGTGATTAGGATGTATTATGAGAAAAAATATAATATTTTATTTTGAGATTTAATATGTGTTACTCTTATTAATAAATTTATATTAAAATATAATAAAATTAAAATTTTAAATAAGCATATTGAATTATTATTTTTAGTGCAAATAAAATCATACTGAAAACTCACTTCGTACATCTAATAATACACAGCACAGGTCGTGGCCCAGCAAAACCATTACGAAACTACAATAATAATCACAACCATGGGCTAGTTCAAAAAATCACAACCATGGCCCCATCTTTTGTGACAACACCCATGTGCTTCTTGGTATCAAATAGGATGGTTTAACAAATTAAGTTCTTCACAATTGGCCTCACCAGCCCATATTTAAACAAGCAAACAAATCTGTACAATATTGAAGGAGGCCTACACGATACTCCACAAAAAAAAAGCTACTCTAATACTGTGTTTGATTGAGAGATTTGAAAAGAAATTTGAAAATAAAAAGGAAAAAAGTAGATAAAATATAAATAAAATATACTTATATTTCATTTAGTTTTACACACGTTTTTTCTTTCTTTTTCCAAATCCTTTAATCAAACACAACGTAAAGGACAAGTTTTTAAAGACAAAACCAGCCCATGGCTTATAGCCCACCGTTTTCTTGAGCAAAACCATGGGCCAACAACATACCGGTTTCGTTCCACAAACTTTAATTCAGTAACATTACGAACCCAAATTTAATAATTTATAAATTATTTAGAATTATCACTTTATGATTCAAATTTAGGTAATATTTGATAAAGCTGAAAACTAGAAATTGAAAACTAAAAATTTGTTCAAATTTAAGGTTTTTTTTTTTTTTTGGTTTTTTGGACATAAAAAAATAATAAGGTATTTCTGGCTCCAATTACAAGTAAGATTATTTTTGTCTTGGAAATTTTTCTTGAGAGACAATTTTATTTTATTTTCATTAACTTTTTTGGTCGGTTGAGCATAAATATTTTTAGAAAGTCCACTCAAGATAGAATAAGCCTACTTTTTTGGTTTTTTTTTTTTATAGAATTGACTTGTTTTTTATTGTGAACTTTTTTATTTTATATTTTTTTAAATTTTTTTAAATTCATCTAAAAATAATAAATTGATTTAGAGTTGAAAATTTTGTTTTATATATATAATAAATTATTAATTAAACTTTGTAAGGTGCTTTGAGCTCGATTATATTTGACTTTCTTTAATAAACCACGGTCTTAATCTTTTCCTTGTGTAGCGTCCCGAAATAATTTAACATGAGCTATCCATACCAAACGATATTCACTAAACAATAACAGTAAACCTTCCACTTTTACATCATTGATAATGAATTTATATAAAAGTTCCACATGCGATATACATTCAACATAACAAAAAAACGCATGAATCTATAGCATATGCAACATCTAGACTCAAAACAATAGAATGCCCTTAAGGGCTTACATCTTCCAAGGCATAAGCCTGGTTACACGAAAATGGTTTCTACAACCCATACACATTAGCCCTTGGCTTATAAAAGAATTACACAAAATAAAAGAGCTATGTACTCTTCTCAAAAAAAAAATATCCATGCCCTTAGTTCGGCAGGATCGCCACATCTTTACCTGCACCAAATCCCATAGGGATGAACATGAAACCCAGTAGAAAATTCTCAAAGTATATACAGTTATGCCATTCCAATGAAAAATGCAAATGTCAATGGCATGCCATGTACTACTTATAGTAAATCCATTACATGCTTTGTAGAAGATCATCATCTTTAAATAGAATTTGTAATCTCAACTTATTTCGAAGTTTCCAATTTTTATCAATAGGGGCGGTAAATACGACACTGGTAATCCCTAGGCTGGTGTCTGCAAGTAGACTCTACGAGTACTACCAAACTGTCATTTTTACCGGTATCAACCGGAAGGCTCGACATTTCTCCGCGCGGGTTTCTAGTCTTTCACCAAGGACACTCAGGCCAACTTATCAAGTTCAATTACACCCCCTATCTGAACTTATCACGTATTTACCCCATTCACATTACCATGGTTCTCATTTCGATAAAAATGTGCTTTTCTTGAAGTAAATGTTTTCATTCAAAATTCACAAATGCATAATGATAGTAACATAAGTAAATTTGCAATGCAAGGATTTTTCATACTTCACAACATTTCGTATTTTCAATATCTCCACCATAATGTCCACAATCTCATTTCCCATTACCTCTTTTCAATGCTCTTCCTCAAGATAACCATATGTTATCTATACTTAGCCACAATTTCACTTTCACAATCCTTAGCAATAGAGTTTCATCAAGATTTCATATAATGTTTTCAGACATTAACTCTCCTTGTCTATAGTTTTCACAATTTCATCATGCACAACACTTAACATTTTACACATAAAGGTTTCCATGCATTCAACAACCAATTTAAATATAGGTCCACCCTTCTCTTGTCGAGAAAATTATCATTTCTTTATACCACATTGGGATAATCCATACTATTTGACTCATCTAAACACAAGAAAAAAAGAATCTCATAATTGTTCTCATGTTTTTTTTTTTTTCTTTCTAAAACCCCCCCAATTTCTAGGGTTTTCATCAAAACCCAATAATCCTCCCATTCCATGGTGAAACCCAATCAAAACTATATTTTTGTTAAATTTAGCATAAAGAACATTCTTATAAATAAAAGAAGTTGAGATTCAAAAACCCTCTTTGAAAACCCCTTTTTCTCTCTCTTCATTTAGTGCAAGATTTAAAATCAACACAACAACCTCATGGAAGCTTTAAAATCAACACATATGAAGCAAAACATGTATATATGACTCAAGAATTCCCTACCTCAATGATTGATGGAGAAATGGAGTAGAAACCCTAGGATTCAAGGATGAGAGGTAGCTTAATCTCTACCACCACAAGTGGACCTCTAGCTCTAGATCTTCAAGGTTGTGAGGGATGATGATGATGATCAAACCTAATGGAGCAAGGATCAAAGGTTCTTGATGCTTTGGTTAGGGTTTTTAGAGAGAAGGGGGAGGGAAAAAAATTTTTAGAGAGAGAGATGTTAGAATGAGATACAAACAGCCCCAAAAATGTAAAAAAAAAATAGAGTTTTCAGATCTGCCCCGCCCCGCACGTGCGGCACTGATCTCATCATGTGCGGCTAGTTCCGCACTTGCCCTCTGTACCTGTAATTTAAGCATAATGCAACACACTCGGACTCCTCTCTTCCCGCACGTACGGCTTGGCCTCCGGCACGTGCGGCCCCAACCTCGCACATGCGGCCCCAGCCTAGTAGCCCAGAATTTCCTGATTTGACTCTCGGGCGCTCCAGACCGAACCGCGCATCCTCCGGAATAGGTGAAACCTCTCAATAAATAAGACAAGAATAAGAACTAAATCTCGAGGAGTATTTTCAGATACCTCAAACTCACTAAGAGCGAGAAAAAAACGGAGTGAGGACGGAAGGAAAGAAAAGAAAAGGAAAACAAGACCTGGTCGTCACACCTTGTGTTACTAATTGGTTTGCTATTGATTTTCTTCATTGCTATTTCTTTAGAAAAGCTTTCAAATTTATGAACTCAATATAACACAAACAATGACTCATTAACAACTATGATTTGGTGCAAAACCTAATTCATTCAAAGAGTGGGGTGTCTTAGTAATGAGGCTAGATTGAACTGTGTTTTTTGCAGCTGTGAGGTGAATCAGGGTGTCCTGTTCTGGTGCAGTGCCCTTTTGTTTGGAGGATCTGGACAAATATGCTGAATTGGTGGTGTTTGATTTGGGTGATACCTGAAAAGTCGAAAGGGGTATTGGATTAGTGGAGAGGGTACAAATGAAGAAAGATTGAACAAAAAATCTAAGAGGCCATTCATTTAGCAGTCTTGTGGTCTGTGTGGAGGCTACGAAATGAGTGTATCTTTAATTAAAAACAACCTATTGGAAGAGGTTTGTGAGCTGATTAAAACTAGAGTTGCATTGTGGATTATAGCAACCTCTAGTGAGTTCTAGTACTCAATGCATGACATAGTGGCCAAGTTGGAACAAGTAAGCTATGCATTACATTGAGGCATATTGTTTTTTAGTGATGCATAGGGGTGGCTTAGGGGATTAATGGTTATTGTAATGATTTGGTTGCTTCTGTTATAGATGCTGATGTAAAGGGATGCTCTTGGCGTGTTATTGCTGCTATGGTTGCTGGTGTTAGTATTGATGCTGTTATGGTTGCTGGTGTTAGTATTGATGCTGTTATGGTTGTTGCTGCTAGTATTGATGTTGTTATGGTTGCTGCTGCTAGTATTGATGTTGTTATGGTTGTTGCTGTTAGTATTGATGCTACTATTTGCTGCTATGGTTACTGCTATTATGGTTGATGCCTTTTGGATGCTGTTTTTTAGGGGGTGTTTTGCTGGGTGGAGTTCACAGTTGAATGTGGGTGCGTTTTGCCATTGGTTGAGCCTCAGGGATGCTTAGTTGTAATCGTTGGTGTTTGCTTTTGTCTGTTGCTTGTTTATTTTGCTCTGTATCTTAGTTTCTCACCAACTTGGAGCTTGGAGTCTGTGTTAGCAGATGATTTGGTGAGCATTTTGGTGCCAACTTGGTTGGGATCTTGATGTTTCACCCTGATACTTTTTGTACTCTCCTCTTTATTGATGTATCTTCTAATACTTTGTATGTGTTTTCATCAATAAAACTTTCTCTTTACTGATCAAAAAAAGAAAAAAGAAAAAAAGGAAATATGATTTGGTGGATAAAATGCTCCTTATTAGTGTGATGCAATTGGTTCAAGTTTTATTATTGCCAATTTCATTTTTCTTCCTCCAGATATATATATATATATTGATAAGTAAGTCGTAAAATAAAACAATAAAATATATATGTTTACAAGGGACATACCCCAGGAAACTAAACTCTATACAATTTCTAACATCACCCCCTTAAGAAATAGGGGGGACAACCAAAAAAATAAAAATAAATAAATAAAAAATAACATAATTTGTTGCCAATGTATTTTGCTCCTAGTTGTTTTTGCCATCAAAAGAATGAAGACAAAGAACTAGGCTGGTACATTAACAACAATAACAAAATGATAAATAGCAAACAACACATAAAACCTAAGCTTTGCTCATACTACCACCAAAACGATCAATCGAAACCACAAACACCGACCAATCGGCACAACATCAGTAAGAATACGCACAACAAACCATACCCTACGAACTATCCATGCTACCCCCCAGTTTTTACCACGGCATATCAAGAACCTCAATTCCCCATAGCAATGGCCCTTTAGTCACTCTCAAGCCATGCTAAAAGTGTCCTCAAAACAAACCAAGTTGAATCACATGAAAATGTATTGATAACAATAACTTGCATAGCTTAAAAGTATAGTCAAAACGGAGGACCATTAACCAAAACAGAATAAACTATTAAGAAACCACAAACCAACCTAAACAAGCCAATAGTCCTCATAACTCCCAAACTCTATCACGACTAATCAACGCACTTTAATTCCCCATAATAGTGACCCCCAAATAGCTCATGCTGGAAGTGGCCCAAGAATAACCTTAGTTGGAATCACAAGAAGTTTGCAAAGTCAATCTTCATGACCAAATCGGCTACGATTTTAGACCATAATTAGTCCCAAAACCCAATGCCTATATGGATTACAATAAGCCACTGAAAAACATATCCCATAACCTAACATAAAACAGCAAAGGGAAACAAATCTCGCAAGGGCCAACCCGCACAATTAATACATCCAATCATTAGCAACCCACACTTTAGCTGAGGGAATTCTATTTACATTCAACAATGTTTAAGTGAGTTTGATTTTTCAGTATATCTTATTAAATTATTTATAATTATAATTTATTTTCAGTACATCCTTTTTTTTTTTCTTTCTAAATTTACCCTTTTGAGGTATGTCCAAACAAAATAAATTAAAAAATTCAAATTACTTTTGAAAAATCTTTCTTTTATTCACATGCATATAGGGAATATGACCAGGGAACCTGGTACCGGTGAAAGCAACATTTGTGAAGAAGGACAGCAAGGGTGAACTTCATGTTTGGACTTTCAGAACCGAACAAATTCACTTTGTTCGTCTATATACTGCCGAATAAAGTGAATTTGTTCGGTTCTGAAAGTCTGAACAATAATGATGAAAAACAAGCAAAATATTCGCTTTTATGTAAGAAAAACACGTAAATCAATTGTATTTTGTTATTTATGTGAATACTTATCTCCTCTTTGATGGGTTTCTTCAAAAAATTATTTTGATTATTACTCTCATCCATTGTTTGACTTTGTTCAAATTTTATTCTATTTGTAAGTAATAATATAATAAAAAAAAAACAATGATATTAATGATAATGGTGAGTTTTGGTGTGGTAGATTGAAATTTTGGAGTGAGGAAGAAGAAGAATAATAAATAATTGAAACTTGGGAGAGAAGATGAAAATATTTGAATATGAAGAAAACGTATAATTGATTAGAGTATACCACAAAAAAAATAATATTTTATTTTAAAATTTAATATATGCTGTCATTATTAATAAATTTACATTAAAATATAATAAAAATTTAAATTAACCGTACTAAATAATTTTTGAATTCAAATATAATGATTATTTTTTATAACCCAAAATAGTTGAATTCTACACCAAGTGGCCCCTCCAGCCCATGCACGGTGGGCCCAACCTAAAGCTCCCATGAAAATTCGAGAGATTTTATTTACTCCAAAAAATTAATTATTAATACTTTTTATTAAATTATTTAAATATATAATTTACTTTCCACATGTCTTATAATTTTTTACAAATTACTTAAATAATATAATATTTTAATTTTATGTTACATCTAAATAATAACGTCAATATAAAATCAATTCAAAAAAAATTCTCTTTTTTGTTCTCAGCCACGAACATCTTATTCTCACATTTCAATTACGACATTATCTTCTCACTCTTTTCATTATCAATTTTTTAAGAAGAAATACATTGAATCCAAGTTGAAGAAGGAAAAGGACGAAACAAAAGTCAGTGTTGTTTGGTTTGGAAGTGGGTGCACTGGGTCATCTCTTTTTTCATTCATTACGTTTTTATGTTTTTTCATTCAAGTAATACATTGAATCGCTCATGTTTTTTCATTTATTACATTTTCATGTTTTTTCACTCATTTGTTTGGGATAGTGGTTTTAGGTTTTTAGCGCCGTAATATTTGATTTTACCCTCTGGTGGTTTTAGGTTTTTTAGCGCCATAATTTTTTATTTTGCCTCTAATAGCTTGCGGTCTAGTGTTGAACAAGATTGTTTTATTTAAATTTTTAAATATTTATTTTTATGTTAAAAATATATATAAATTAAGAATTATATTTTTGATATTTATGTGAATACTTACCTCATCTTTGATGGGTTGATCCAAAAATTAGTTTTAATTATTATTCTCTTCCATTGATTTTGTTTAAACTTTATTCTATTTATTCTATTTGCAAGTAACAACATAATAAGAAATAATAATATTGATGACAATAATGAGTTTTGATAGGATAAATTAGAGTTTTGAAGTAAGAAAGAACAAAAAAGAATAATTGATATTTTAGAAGGAAAATGAAAAGACTTAAATATGAAAAATACGTATAAGTGATTAAGATATATTATGAGAAATGAGAGGGTAATTTATATGCAAAATTGGGCCGAGCTGGGCCTTTATGGGCCTCAGTACGAAGGACTGAGTAAAGAGGCCATAAAGTTACTCCGGTCTTGAAAAGGCTTAAAGTTAGCCCGATCTCAAGCCCAGAAGGTAGACCGGTCTGAGTTACTCTTGATGTTAGTCCGGTTGAAGGACACTTTGTGGTTAGACCGGTTTAAGGATGCGTTGAACTTATATCGGTTAAGGCACAGTATGGTTAGTCCGGTCTAAAAGCCTTGCTAGAAGTTAGATCGGTTTAGACTTAACACTGTTGACAATGGAGGAACTGGAGTAAGAACACTGAAGGTAGAACCGAACTAACGATAGTTCGGTCTATTCTGTGGCTCGACGTGATCATGATTACTTCGGTCATATTGGAGTTCGGCCATGGTAAAACCATCTCACTTGGTTTAAGCAGTGAGGGGGGTGTTGAAGGATAAGCATTATCTTTCAGGAGTATGAATCCTAGGAGGACTCTACATGGAGGAGTAAGAGTCCTACTTGGATTGTGCCACACGGAACCTATAAAAGCTCACAAGCATCACCTATGGAGAGGTAACACAACTTTGTTTTCTGAATACACAGAGCTTTTGTCTATTTGTCAAGCTTACTGACTTAGGCATCGGAGAGGTTTCCGGCACACACCCGCCGGCTAGCTCACGTTTGTGTTTTTAGGTGATAAAACGACGTCGTACGGAGGAGCGCAAACTTAATCAACAGGATTATACGAGAAGGTTTATTTCTTTCCCGTACAATTGGCGCCGTCTGTAGGAAAAACAGACAGGACAAAACCTCTTGATCAAGCTTTACCTCTTTAGGAACAATGGCGCACAATGAAGAATTAACACAGTCCGCCATCGACGGGCAAACGCCAGATGGGGGTGCAAGGCGTGAAGGATTATCTTCTATCCCTCCCATGACGGACTTGGAGCCCCAATGACATAACTCCAGGAGGGATACGAGGGGGAGACGGACTAACAGCCCCCATCACTCTCATTCACAAAGTCCTGACAGGCAAAGGCGGAGGATTAATCCTCAAGTTCTGGAGGACCGCGTGAAGGAGCAAGACGAATTAATAAGGAAGATGATGGCGGACATGGAGGCCTTGAAGCGCTAGATGAAGGGAAAAGGAATGGCGACAGGAGAGGGGCGCAAAAACAAGACGCCCCCTCGCCGCTCAGAAGACCGTGAAAGGTATTCCACACCATCACAAGCAGAAAGTAGAAGCCTCAGGACAGGCGATACTCAGTCTAGAACCTCCAGAACTCGTTACTCCAGGTCTGAGAGAACGAGATCATTGAGGTCTTACACAGAGGGAAGTACCTACCGACCCTCGCACTCGCACCAGACATCATCCAAACAGACGGAATTGCCCAGATCATCCGATTTGCGGATCATGCTGGAAGAAAAGGCACGATAGAAGGAGGACACCAGGGCGCGTAACCCTCGCAGAGTTTCTGCCCTTCAACGATTGGCTCCTCGATCGCATGGAAGCGTCGAGGTTGGAATGCCATTACCACGCCCTGCCTACGAACCGACGGACAAAGCATTAGCAAGGCTGCAGACCTCGCCGTTCGTTTCGGCAATTGAAAACGCGCCCCTACCTACAGGCTTCCTTCAGCCCAAATTCACCACGTACGAGGGGAAGACGGACCCCTACATTCACCTAAGCCACTTTCGCCAGGTTATGGCGGTATATCGGCGAAACGAGGCTTTAATGTGCATCCTCTTCCCATCAAGCCTTAGCGACCTAGGCTTGACTTTGGTTCAAAAAACTTCTAGAAGACAGCATAGCCTCCTGGACACAATTGGCGGAGGCGTTCGTTACAAGATTCAGAACGAACACCAAAACCCCGGTGGAGATTGACCAACTACTCTCCATCAACATGGGTAAAAAAGAGACGCTAAGGTCCTACAATAGTCGCTACTGGGAGACATTCAACCAGATTGGGGACTGCCTCATCAATCTCACCATTGCACAGTACAAAAGAGGTCTTCCAGTCGGGAATAGACTAAGGGACTCGATCACCATGACACCACCCCTCACCATGGAAGCCTATAGAAAGAGTGCATCAGCACATCAGGGTGGAAGAGGATAGTGCCCGTGCCAAAACAAAATCTGGCACCACCGCAGTGCCAGAGAAAATGGCCTCGACAAAGGTCAACGTGGTAGATCGTCCAAGCAGAAACGGACGAGGCAGGAGAGACAACGGAGAGGACCAGGATAAAAAATGGTTGAGAGTCCGCACTGCCATAACCACGGTCTTCAAGAAACCAATCTACCGAATTCTAAGTGAAATACGGGATGAGCCTTTCGTCAGATGGCCAGCTAAGCTTGGGGAAGCTCAGAAAGACTATGACGAAAGATCACGGTGCACCTTCCATAAAGAAAAGGGGCACCGCACTGAGAATTGCACGCCATTGAGACAGCACCTGGAGGAGTTGGTGGCAGCAGGACACTTGGATAAATACATTGAAAGAGGGACGCAACCAGCCCCCCAGGACCATAATAATCCCAACAGGATGCCAGTCGACGCCCCACCTCAAGGCATTATCAATGTGATACATGGAATCTTTGAACCTGAGCGTGTATGCGAGCTCAGGGGATCAATCAAAAAGGCTGAACACTTAAGAGAGGTGCTAAGTGCCTAACCTGCCATCAAGAAGGGGAAGACAGAGGCCACAAACATCATGTCTTTTTCGGATAAAGACTTGGAACGGATATATTGCCCTCACAATGATGCCCTGGTCGTCACTCTCCGAGTCAAGGATTTTGACGTCAAGCGGATTCTGATTGACCAGGGTAGTTCATGTGAAATCATGTACTACGAAACATTTAAACAATTGAAGCTGCAAGACAAAGACTTGGCGCCTGCCGTATCTCCCCTAATTGGATTCAACTCCATGCCAGAATGGCTCGTCGGCAAAATAATTCTTCCGGTCAGAGCAGGAAGCGTGACGAAACAAGTGGAGTTCTAGGTATTGAAGGTCCCCTCCACTTACAACATCATCTTGAGCAGAACATGGCTGCATGCCATGCGATCGATGGCGTCATCCTACCACCAAGTAATGCGTTTTCCCAACGATACCAGGGTAATTGAAGAAGTCTATGGAGATCAGATCATGTCGAAGCAATGCTTCGTCACGGTGAATGGCAGCCGTGCTGCCAAAGGATACGTTCATTCGGTGGAAGAACCTGAGAGCAATGAATTATTCGCAGATGTAGGCAAAGCAGCTAATCAGAAAGCGGTGGAAGACTTGGTAGAGGTAAGAATAGATGAAAAGAACCCGGATAAGTTCTTTTTGCTCGGTTCGTCATTGTCCAGCACTGAGAGATTAGAGGTGTTGGAATTTTTTACCTCTAACATCGAAGTGTTCGCCTGGACACCATACGACATGCCAGGTATTGATCCCAACTTCATTTGTCACCAACTCAATGTCCACTCATCCGCCAGACCAATCATTCAATGCTCCCGTAGATCGGCACTCCACCATGTCGAGATAGTGGCTGAAGAAGTAGGAAACCTGCTGGAGGCAGGAGTAATCAGAGAGGTGCACTACCCAAGATGGATCTCCAACACAGTCGTGGTGCCAAAGAAGAATGGCAAGTGGCGTGTCTGTGTCGACTACAAAACAGTCAATAAGGCATGTCCGAAAGACAGCTTTCCTCTACCACGGATAGATCAACTGGTCGACCTAACGGTGGGGCACAACCGACTTAGCTTTCTAGATGTATACAGAGGTTACCATCAAATCGCCATGCATGAACCAGACCAGGAGGTCACATCCTTTACAACTCCAAGAGGACTATACTGTTACAAGGTCATGCCCTTTGGCCTAAAGAACGCAGGGGCAACATTCCAGCGAATGGTCACCAAGATGTTTGAACCATTGTTAGGCAGAACAATGGAGGCTTACATCGACGACATGGTGGTCAAAAGCAAGGATGAGAATGACCATCTCAAGGACCTAGGAGAGATGTTTGAAATCCTGAAGAAGCGCAAGTTGCGCCTCAATGCATCCAAGTGTGCATTCGGAGTAGGATCTGGCAAATTCCTGAGCTTCCTTGTGACCAACCAGGGTATAGAAGCAGACCCCTCCCAGATTAAAGCAATCCAGGATTTGGAGAGACCAAACTCAGTGAAAGAAGTGCAGCATCTCACCGGCATGGCAGCTGCGCTCAATCGGTTCATAAGCCGGTCATCAGACAAACTACGACCATTCTTCTATGCAGTAAAAGCCAAGTTCGAATGGGATGAAGAATGCGACCAAGCTCTGGAAAGCTTGAAAGAATACATGTCTTCTCCACCATTGCTGGTCACCCCAATACCTGGAGAAGAACTCTTCCTGTACCTGGCAGTCTCTCAGCACGCAATTAGCGCAGTGTTGGTCTGTGCGGAAGGAATTCAACATCTGCCTATCTATTATGTCAGCAAGACATTGCTGGGAGCCGAAACAAGGTATTTGCCACTGGAAAAACTGGCATTGGCCTTGATGATGGCCTCAAGGAAGTTGTCGCACTACTTTCACGCCCACACCATAGTCGTCCTTACAGCTTTCCCATTAAAAGCTTTATTTGAGAGGGTAAACTTTTCTGGGCGAATCTTAAAGTGGGCAGTAGAGTTGGGACAATTTGACATTAAGTTCCAACCTAGAATCACGATAAAGGCCCAAGCTTTGGCAGACTTTGTCGCAGAATTCACCCTAGGAAGTCATCATATTTGCCCAATCGACCTGACTAATACAACCAAACCAGGGATAGAAGTTGACGCCGGAATAACGCAACCCCTGGTGCAGGATACTCAATCAGATCCCATGGCAAACCAAACTAAAGACAGCAAGGAAGAAGCAAACCAAGCTACACCGAACCAAGACTCACCAACAAATAAAGACTGGGTACAATTAGATAACGAGAGGCAGACCGCAAGCATGGACCTTGAAGAAAACACCAACAACATTCTTGACCCCACGACATCATCTGACCCCTCCACTTGCTGAAAATTGTTCGTTGGAGAGATGTGGAAGCTCTTTGTGGATGGAGCATCCAACCGACATGGTGCAAGACTTGGCATAGTCCTCATCTCACTAGACGGCCTGGTTGTGGAGCAAGCAATCAACATTGGCTTCCCAGCATCAAACAACGAAGCGGAGTATGAAGCACTTCTTGCAGGACTCAAAATAAGCATTCTACATGAAGGCCACCGAACTAATGGTCTACAGCGACTCACAGCTGGTGGTAAACCAAATTTCTGGCAACTATGAAGCAAAGGATAATAGGATGGCCAAGTACCAAGAATTGGTCAGAATAGAGATCAAGAAATTTTAAGTAGTAAGGATAGAACAGATTGGCAGGGAGGAAAACAGCAGAGCAGACGAACTAGCAGGCTTCGCTTCAATGGCAGATATTTTCATCCCTCATCCGTTGCTCATCGACTACTTACCAAGACCAAGCATTGAAGACCCCGAAGCAGAAGAGGTATGTTGCGCCGAGCTAGGCCCCTCATGGATGGATTCCATCATACTGTTCTTAAAAGATGGCGTCTTACCGGAAGAAAAGAAAGAAGCCAACAAAATTAGAGCAAAGTCGCAACGATTTTGGCTCTCTCCATCTATGGCATTGTACAAAAAATCCTTCTCAGGACCTTATCTAAAGTGTGTCTACCCCAGTAAAGTAAAAACATTCTTGTTCGAAATACATGAGGGGGTGTGCGGAAGCCACCAAGGAGGAAGATCATTAGCTTACAGTGCCATTTCACAAGGATACTGGTGGCCATACATGCAAGCAGACTTAGAGAAGTATGTGAAGAAGTGCGAGAAATGTCAGAAGTTCGCACATCAAATACATCAGCCGGCCAGAGAACTCCTACCATTGACCAGCCCATGGCCCTTTGCAATGTGGGGCTTGGACATAGTAGGACCACTTCCAACAGCGCCCGGAAATAGGAAGTTCTTTCTTGCAGCAACAGACTACTTCACAAAGTGGGTGGAAGCAGAAGCATTGGAATCAATCAAGGAAAAAGATGTGAAAAAGTTCATTTGGCAAAATATCATTACACGATTCGGCATACCTAAAGCCCTCATATCAGACAACGGCACCTAGTTTGATGGCAAAATCTTTAGAGGCTTTTGTGAAGAATACAAAATAGAGTTCTACAATTCTACACCAGCATATCCTCAAGCAAATGGCCAAGCAGAAGCATCAAACAAGGTTGTCTTGGATGGACTGAAGAAAAGGTTAGAAAAGGCAAAAGACAAGTGGGCAGAGGAACTTTCTCATGTTTTATGGGCTTACCGCACCACACCTCGATGATCAACAGGAGAAACACCATTCTCCTTAGCCTACAGCATGGAAGCAGTAATCCCGCTGGAAGTTGGCCTCCCCACAATAAGAAGCGAAAATTTTGATCCAGACTTAAATGGAGAAGCCATAGCATTGGAGCTCGACCTTGCGGAAGAAAGAAGAGAAAGAGCACTGGTTCACATTACCTCATACCAACAAGAGTTATCCAGGAAATACAACAAAACAGTGCATCTAAGACAATTCAAGATCGGAGATTGGGTACTGCGCAAAGTGATGGGAAACACCTTGATACCAGGAGATGGCAAGTTAGGGCCTAATTGGGAAGGACCTTACAAAGTGGTCGGATTAGCTGGCAAAGGGGCATACCACTTGGAAGATGAGGACGACAAAGCCATTCCAAGGCCATGGAACACTGCCAATCTCAAACTATTTTATTTTTAACTTTTTTTATGAGTATGTGTAATTTTCCATTCTCTTAATAAAACAAAGTCAATTCTTTTCAGCATAGTTGTTTTTTGCATGAGATTGTATTAGTGAGTTAGGGACATCAAAAGTAAGGTTGGCTGGAAAAACCAATCTATAGGTTGGCTGGATTAAACCAACACCCATCCTAAGCCCAGGATAAGAATTCAGGCTGCAGGACGTTTGGTCGAAATAACCAAAAATTTTATTCTAAGTTGGCTGGAAAAACTAACTTAGAGGTTGGCTAGATTAAACCAACACCCCTCCTAAGCCCAGGACAAGGATCCAGGCTACAGGATGTTTGGTCGGAATAACCAAAAATTTTATTCTAAGTTGGCTGGAAAAACTAAACTTAGAGGTTGGCTGGATTAAACCAACACCCCTCCTAAGCCCAGGATAAGGATCCAGGCTGCAGGACGTTTGGTCGAAATAACCAAACATTCTATTCTAAGTTGGCTGGAAAAACTAACTTAGAGGTTGGCTGGATTAAACCAACACCCCTCCTAAGCCCAGGATAAGGATCCAGGCTACAGGACGTTTGGTCGGAATAACCAAACATTCTATTCTAAGTTGGCTGGAAAAACTAACTTAAAGGTTGGCTGCATTAAACCAACTCTTATTACTCTTCAGCCGAAGTAAGGGTATGGCTGAAGAGTGGTTGGCTGGATTAAACCAACTTTTGTTACTCCTCAGTCGACGTAAGGACATCGGCTAAAAGAGTGGTTGGCTGGATTAAACCAACTCTTAGTACTCTTTAGCCGACGTAAGGACATCGGCTAAAAGAGTGGTTGGCTCGATTAAACCAACTCTTAGTACTCTTAAGCCGACGTAAGGACATCAGCTAAAAGAGTGGTTGGCTGGATTAAACCAACTCTTAGTACTCTTTAGCCGACGTAAGGACATCGGCTAAAAGAGTGGTTGGCTGGATTAAACCAACTCTTAGTACTCTTTAGCCGACGTAAGGATATCGGCTAAAAGAGTGGCTGGCTGGATTAAACCAACTCTTAGTACTCTTAAGCCGAAGTAATGACATCGGCTAAAGAGTGGTTGGTTGGATTGAACCAACATTTGGTACTTTTTAGCCGAAGTAAGGACATCGGCTAAAGAGTGGTTGACCGAAGTAAGGACATCGGCTAAAGAGTGGTTGGCTGAATTAAACCAACTCTTAGCCGAAGTAAGGGCATCGGCTAAAGAATGGTTGGCTGGATTAAACCAACTCTTATTACTCTTCAGCCGAAATAAGGGTAGAGGCTGAAGCATGGTTGACTGGATTAAACCACTCTTGGTACTCTTCAGCCGAAGTACGCATATCGGCTAAAGAGTGGTTGGCTAGTAAGGTCAGTCAGTTGGCTCAGGTAAGGCCGAAATAAAGTATCTCGGCCGAAAAATAGTATGCTTCAAGTTACAGTTAGAAAGCATGCTCAAACAGGAAAGTAAACCAAGATTACAGTTGGAGCAATAGAAGTCATTAAAAAGTCATTACAAGCACAAGCATACAGATCAAACCGGAATAACAGTTAGCACAAAAGAAGATCATTCTTATTAATCAAGTTCAAAGCGATTAAAAGGGGGGGCCATAGCCCGGTTACATGTCGAAGCAAAAAGGAGAAAAAGAAAAAAAATACAAATAAATTAATTAAAAAGGTCTTCAAGATCGGCTTCAATATCAACCTGAACACCGATTGCAGATGGAAGATCAGTCTCTGTAGCAACTGGCAGCACAGTGTCAGTCGGCAGCTCAACAGTTAGGTTTTCAAACGTTGGCTCTAACCGAGCTGGTTGATCGTTGCCTTGCTTGTTGACTACCGGAGTAACAGTTGGCTCATTTTCTTCATCTTCATCATCTGAACCTTGCAAAATTGTTGCTGGACAGAAGCAGCATACTCCGCTAGTGAGGCCGGAATGAAATACTGAGGAGCATTGTAGACCTCGGTTTCGGGCCCACAACCGAGCTGTTCCACAGCACTTCTCTAGCCGCACTAGAAGAATAAGTCCTTCGCTCCCTCACATTGTGGAATGTAGAGGCCCTCCGCCTCCTTGAAACCTTCGGCGTTGCCATCACCCACCTTCTTCTTCAGTTCGGCGATTTCGGCGTCCTTTTTCCCTTCAAGCTTGACTAGCTCACGAAGATACTTGTCTTTCATCACGATCAACGCCTTCTGTTTGTCAGTTTCAGCCAAGGTAACTAGTCCGATTAGACGAGCTACCTCAGCCTCTAGCTCGGCCGTTTTTTTATGGAACTTCTTCAGCTCGGTTGTTTTTTCTTCAACCTCTGTCATGGCCTGCCTAGCCATTTTCCTGAGCTCCAATACCTTTCGATGGGCAATTTGGCTCTTCTGAAGAGACTGAAATGAATGGAAAGAAATCAATGACGAAATCGAACTGAAAGTTAGAAAAATTTGAGAGACGATGGGCATCTTACCAGGATCATGGATTTAGTGGCCAATCGGATGGCCCTTAGCTCGGTCAAGTTCTGGTGGTGTTCCATGTCTGCTGGAAGGCAAACACTCTTGGCAAGGTTGAAAGCCATCAAGTGATCCTTCTCAGCAACCACCGAATCGGTATCTTGGATATGGTGGTTCTGAAATTTCAGCTTCGGTGCCCACTTGGAAGAACCAGCCCGGTCAGAAGGCTCCGGTTGTGGAATCGGTGGAGGGATGGTTTCATCCTCATCCACTAGACGCTGCTCGGTTGGGGTAGACCGGGCGTGCTTGGATGGGCGTGATGAAGAAGGCTATTGAGAAGGAAGGGCCACAACGGCTTGTTGCGTTTGGCTTGGTGGCGGTACTTCGGGTCTGTTGGTTTCGGTCAAGAGGGCCTTGACTCTATTTCTCTTGGCCATTTCTTGTTCGGCTGTGAGAGGGACCAGGATGATTTGGGGTAAGGTTGGGTCCGGTACTGGGGTGTCCTCAAGCAGAATATCTATTACTCTGGCTTTTCGGCGACCGTTGTAACGGTATGTCGGCTCAAAATTAAGAAGTTTGGCCCAACTCCTTTTTGAAAAACGTAGTGCGGCACGAAGTGTGTTCAAGTTGGGGTAACTATACAAAGATTGAAGATGGGCTGAATCTGCATAAACAAGACAAACTGTTAGTTTGATTCAAGAGCAGGTAACCGAAATAAAGCAAAGCATGCCAAAAACCGAAGTAATTATACCAGGTTCTCCTTTATTCCAGTTTATACTTCGGCCAGGGATCTGGGCTTGCTGGTCTTCAAAATTTCCAGACACCCAGAAAAAGTCATCATCGTTTAAGTCCTTATCCGGCGTATCTTTTATTATTTTTTCTCTGCGGCGGCATATCCTAAGGTAGTAGACCCAGCCGTCATCTTTGGAGCCAACGGAGTATTGGTGGAGTATTTCGGCTAGACCGAGGTTAAGACCGGCTCGGCGGTTTAGTTCGGCTATTCCCATTATTATACGGTAAGAATTGGTGGAAAGCTGAGTTGGGCATATTCTGGTTTGTCTTAGGAATTCACAAATCAAGGGTTGAATGGGGAATCTTAGTCCGGTTTCTATTATTGATAGGAGGGTGAAAGGTACATAGCCCTGTTTTCTCCATGGAAGGGTATCTTGTTCGGCCAGAATAAGCTGGACGTCGTCAGGGATGTTGTAATCCCTTCGGAATTCGGCCAGGCCAGCAGGGGTTTCTACCAAAAACCTATACTTCCCCATTTATTTTTTTTAAGTTATGGATAATTTAGTTCGGTCGCAAAATTGTGCTCAGTAGCTCGGTTGAGCGCGCAGTGGAGTGCCTGGGCAACCTAAGTCTGCAAAGTGAAAAACAAAGGGGTTAAGCACAGATCATTGGATCGTGATACAAAATAAAAACAAGAATAGGAGTCCTACTTCGGCTATGTGGATGCTATAGGTTCTGTCTCGGTTTCAACAAGATGCTTAGTAGCTCGGATTGAGCAGGGGGTTCGATAGCTCGGTCTTGGCAAGCGATTCGTTATCTCGGTTAAAGAGAAGGCTCAGTCAGACCGGTTGAGCCTCTAGGGGCAGCTTTCTGAGTTCGGTCTAAAAACTTAGAAAGCTGGCTTAGCCCCAAAGACCTAGCTCGGTCGAAAGATAAGGTTTCAGTATGCTACGTTCGGATTTAGTTCGGTTCGTTTACCTCGGCTAAGGTCTATCGAGAAAAGGTTTGACTTATTGAAACTACTGGTACGAGTGTTAGTTCGGTTATATAGTCTGGTCTCACTGGCATCAAACTACAAACGGTTTACTAGTTCGGTTATGTGTAATTTTGGATCAAAAGCAGTGTTCTACAGGTTATTTCATGAATACTTGAGGATTATACTAACATAGTGTTTTCAGAAGAAGCAAAGCAAATGGAAAAAAATGTATTTTACAAAAAACACACAAAACAAAGTATGAAAACAAGGAAAGCAAGATAGAGGTGCAGTGCTTACCAGATGAAGAGGCAAGAACTGGAGATGGAAGTAGAAAATGGCAGCAAGCACGAGTTTCATAGTTGCAGAGGATGGAGAACAATGGAGGCAAAAAGAGAGAGAAGAGCTTGAAAATAGTAAAAATGATCGATGAGGGTGATTCAAAGGATGAAAGGGTTGTTTTGTGGAAAGAGAATGGACAATAGGTAGGAACTATTCAAATTTTGCGGAGTACGAGGCCGACGTGACAGCTGCAGTAAGCCAATATCAGCATGCCACGTGTCATAAGGATAAGAATCGATTCAGTTTCTGTGATTGAAGGGACGTTGTGACCGGACAAGCACAACTCGGCTTAGGTTTAGCTCGGCTGAGAAAGTTTTAGCTCGGCTAGAAAGGCCAAAGGGTTTTTTGAGCTCGGTTGAAAAGGTAAAACTTTAGCCCGGTTTATAGACAGGTAATCCCTATCATGCTACACAGATGGAATTAAGGGGCAATTGAGAGGGTAATTTATATGCAAAATTGGGCCGAGCTGGGCCTTTATGGGCCTCAGTACGAAGGGCTGAGTAAAGAGGCCATAAAGTTACTCCAGTCTTGAAGAGGCCATAAAGTTACTCTGGTCTTGAAGAGGCTTAAAGTTAGCCCAATCTCAAGCCCAGAAGGTAGACCGGTCCGAGTTACTCTTGATGTTAGTCTGGTTGAAGGACGCTTTGTAGTTAGACCGGTTTAAGGATGCGTTGAACTTATATCGGTTAAGGCACAGTATGGTTAGTCCAGTCTAAAAGCCTTGCCAGAAGTTAGATCGGTTTAGACTTAACACTGTTGACAATGGAGGAACTGGAGTAAGAACACTGAAGGTAGAACCGAACTAACGATAGTTCGGTCTACTCTGTGGCTCGACGTGATCATGATTACTTCGATCATATTGGAGTTCGGCCATAGTAAAACCATCTCACTTGGTTTAAGCAGTGAGGGGGTGTTGAAGGATAAGCATTATCTTTCAGGAGTATGAATCCTAGGAGGACTCTACAGGATAGTGGTTTTAGGTTTTTTAGCGCCATAATGTTTGATTTTACCCTCTGATGGCTTGTTCCACCGTCTAGTGTTAAACAAGATTGTTTTATTTAAATTTTTAAATATTTATTTTTATGTTAAAAAAATATATAAATTAAGAATTGTATTTTTAATATTTATGTGAATACCTACCTCATCTTTGATGGGTTGATCCAAAAATCAGTTTTAATTATTATTCTCATCCATTGATTTTGTTTAAATTTTATTCTATTTACAAGTAACTACATAATAAGAAATAATAATATTGATGACAACAGTAAATTTTGATAGGATGAATTGGAATTTTGAAGTAAGAAAGAATAAAAAAAAGAATAATTAAAATTTTAGAAGGAAGATGAAAAGACTTGATATAAAAAATACCTATAAGTGATTAGGATGTATTATGAGAAACAATATAATATTTTATTTTAAAATTTAATATGTATTACTCTTATTAATAAATTTATATCAAAATATAATAAAATTTAAAATTTTAACATTTTAATTAAGCATATTTATTATTTTTTAGTGCAAATAAAATCACCTTGAAAACACACTTCGTACATCTAATAATACACAACACAGGTCGTGGCCCAGCAAAATGATTACAAAACTACAACAATAATCAACCATGGGCTAGTTAAAAAAAAAAAAAAAAATCACCAACACCCATGTGCTTCTTGGGATCAAATAGGATGGTTTAACAAATTAAGTTCCTTCACAGTTGGCCTCACCAGCCCATATTTAAACAAGCAAACAAATCTGTACATTATTGAAGGAGACCCACGTGACACTCTACAAAACAGTTACTCTAAAGAATAAGTTTTCAAAAGACAAAACGAGCCCAACCCACCGTTTTCTTGAACAAAACCATGAGCCAACAACATAACCGGTTTTGTTCCACAAGCTTTAAGTCAGCAATATTACGAAGGGATGTTGATCAATAAATTTTATATTTTGGATTTGTAACCTACATAATTTCATATTTTTTTTGTGATTCATTTAGTTATTTTAGATGTGCAATGACTCATTTGTCCGTCACATTGGAGTGTCATATTTGAAAAAAAGTATTTTAAAGAGTTTTTTAATATCACATCATACTCGTTATGTTAGGATGTCACATTTGAGAAAAATAAACTAAAGAGTTTTTATTTTTTTTAGAGTGTCACATCATACCCGTCACATTGAAGTGTCACATGTCATGTTTGGGAAAAGTACACTAATTAGTTTTTAATTGTTTTTAGAGTATTACATCATACCCGTCACGTTTGAGAAAAGTACATTAAGAAATTTTTATTTTTTTAAAGTGTCGCATCATACTTGTCACGTTATCACATTTGAGAAAAATGCATTAAAGAGTTTTTTTTTTTTTTGAATAAAAGTTTCGGAGTGTCACGTCATAGCTGCCACGTTGTCACATTTAGAAAAAGTATACTAATGAGTTTTTAATTCTTTTGGAGTGTCACATCATTGGAGTATCACATTAATACCTACCACATTGGAGTATCGCATCATACCTATCACATTAATAAAAATGTATAACTATCCGCCAAAATACTACCAAAATCAAAAATAGGACCACACGGAAAACTCTCCACTAATAGAACTTAACAGATCAATAAAAAAAACTTGAGACTAATTGAAATACTTGTTTGTGAGATGAGATTTATTAGCAAATATTCCTATTACGAACTCAAATTTAATAATTTATAAATTATTTAGAATTATTGTTTTATGATTCAAATTTAGGTGGTATTTGACAAAGTTGAAATTTGAAAACTAAAGACTGAAAAACAAGTATTAAAAATTGAATGCTGAATTTTTTAAGTTGAAAAGTTGTTTGATAAAAATTTAAGTGCTGAATTAAAAATAAATTATTTGACATGTATTAGATAAAATTTGAAATTTATTATTTTTAATTTTTATATTGTGGTGGTGGTGGTGGAGTGGCATAGTGGTGGTCGTAGTGGTGGTAGTGATAGTGGTGGCAGTGTGATGGTGGTGGTGATAGCGATAATTATAGTAATAAAATAATGGTGATGGTCATGGCAATAATGACAATGGTAATGAAGGTGATAGTAGTAACGGTGGTGGTGGTGGTTGCGATACATGATGGCGGCAGTGGTAGTGGTAATGGTAGTAGTGGCATGGTGGTGGTGGTAGTGGTGGTGGTGATGGTGGCGATAGTGGTGGTGACATGATGGTGGTGGTTGTGGTGGCGATGGCGGTGGTAGTGATATGGTGGTAGTGGTGGCGGTGGCATAATAGTGGTAGTAATGGTAGCGATAGTGGTAATAAGTTTATAATTGTGTATATCAATATTTATGTTTAATATTTATAAATTCAGTCAAAATTCAATAAATTTTTCTTAAGTTTTAACCTACATTTTAAGAGGCACTTAAATTTTTAAGTGATATCAATTATGGTTATCAAACGAGCTTAATTGATTATCACTTAATCAATTTAGTTTTAAGTGTTAAATCATGTTATCAAACACCCCCTATTTTGTACATGAATTTTACACTACACAAATTCAATATCCACCACACAATCTCTCACCCTAAAAAATTTAGGTGGTTAAATCTAGAACTCAGACTTTTTCAATCCAATAATGCTACAGACCCAAACATAAAAACCCAGAATTATCCAAAATTTTACATTAATGGCTTAGATTCATTTCATATATAGACCCCCACATACATTCACTTTACCCAAAATAATCTTGGTAGGGAAAATTATTAGGTACTCTTGGAGTACCATATGAGCATACTCCCTCACCAATCACTATTCCTTATGCCACCTCATATTCCTCAATTACCAATGCAAATAATTAATGCCCCAATTTCTCCATGAATCATACTACCATAGAGTATCGCGTGACCATACTTCTGAACTACTGAATAATCACCCTGTAATAGGGTCGGCTCTGACTTTTTCGGGATGCAAAGTGAACTTTCAACATGGGACCTTTCATATTTTTTTAAAAGTAATAATAATTATGTGTCTTAATTTTTTTTGTTTTTTTTGTTTTTATATTTGATAGTCATCGTGAAAAGGTTATTTCTAGTATACATTACAATAAGAAAAATGATTAAAATAATCTAAACTAAAGTAACAATAAAAAATGAACAAATTGTAACAAAAATCACTTAAACATCATTCTTCTTGCATTTTTAGCTATAAAATTAATAATCTAGTTCGCATAATCCAACTTATAAGCTAAATCATTTTCGATGGATAAAATTGCTAATTCATTTAATATTTCATTTAACATAGTTGAGCAAAGATACAATTTTTTTTTTTTTGGATAAATAAAATTTATTGAGAGAAAGTATCTAGAAGATGCTAAAGAATATAAAAATTTTAATTTGAAAATTACAACTGTAAGTAGTATAGTCAATCGTATTTTATATATAATCTATACATTTAAAAAATAACCATTCAATACTTTCAAAGAATTCATCACATCAATAAGTTTTTTGGTTTCTTTGGATAAAAAGCAACTATCTATTAGTTTTAATAATTTACCACATCAACCATCTATTAGTTTTGAATCATAACTAAATTTTGTTGAAACTCGTTAAATTCTAGTATGATTTTTAATTTTTTTTAATAAACTAATATAATAGTTAACAAAATTTTAAAACTTTTTTTTAGTCAAATTTTCGAAACCCAAAGCGACGACTTTGCTGGCTTAGAGCATCTCCAATGTTAATTGTCAGAATAACATTGCCAAAATTATAATTTAATATACTACAGTAGTAAAATATCAAATTATAATAATGATATGCCATTTTGGCATATTTCCAATCAACTTTCCTTTCTATTTTTAAGGTGGTGTTTGAATATAATTTTTTGAGTGATTTTTTGTTTTTTTATTTTTGTTTTTGTCTTTTATGATCTTTTTATAATTCTTTTTTAAAAAAATTAAATATTTACAATCTACCACAAATATAAAAAAAAAAATTAGAAAAAAAATATAAATCCACCCCACCATTCACATCCAACGGCTCACAACCACCCTTGCTTTTTCTCACTCATTCACTCTTTTTATCATGTTATATATAGTCACCATGTCCACTCTGGCCCCGTTTAGTAGAATTGTGAGAAAGTGATTATAACTTACAACATAATAATTTATACCTTATAGTTGTAAACATAAGTAGATTTTTGACTTATAAATTAAGTTTCTCTTCTCTCACTCAAAGAATAAGTTGATTTTTATCTTACAAAAAACTATAAACTATATTATTAAGCTGAACTAAAAATATCAAAATAACTTAAATTAAACTAAAAATTAAAATAAAACTGAAAATAAACCCTACCAAATAGCCTCTATCTCCTATCTCTCATCTTTTCCCTACCACCGCCACCATATCTTCATCGCTACAACCACTCCCCTCTTTCTTTCTCTCCATCTCTGTCTCACACAATCCCACAACCACGCCCTTGTTTCTTTATCTTTCTCTTCATCTTCGGTGAAGATCAATTGATGAGGATCACAGATCACAAAGCATTATTCGATAGAACATAGGATTTCGGCTTCATCTTCTCTAACCCTCTATTCTATCTCTGTCTAAACCCTAGCCCTTGAAATCGAAACCCTATTGTATCTTCGATCTATGTCTGAAATAACCGAAACCCTTGATTGAATCAAGTCGAAACCCTTGAAATCACTTCATGAAGAAGATGAAACCCTTGAAATGAAACTCAGAGCATCCAAATTGGCTTTCTAAAGAAGATGAAAACGAAGAAGATGAAGCCAACTCTTTGGAATGCTGAAATCATCTGAAATTCGTCAACCATCTTCAAATCCAGGTATTTTTGTTTAAAATTCGTTTCAGATTTCTTGAGATTTGTTAAGATTATTTGAAATTTGTTTGAGATTGCTTCAAACTTGTTTGAATTTGTTTGAAATTACTTGATTGTTGTTGTTGTTGCCTGATCTGTTGAGCAAATTTTGGAGAATTTTGCTGACAAAAAAAAAAATGCTAAATTTGTATAAACAAATGAAAAATTTATCTATAAATCCCATATTGAGGAATGATGATCTATTTAGTCCTAAGGATTTTCTGACCAATTAGTCTTATTGATTTTGGAAATATAGATTTGATATATTATTTAGAAATTAGATACTGTTATATACCCTTATTTCTATTCTGTTTCATTCTCTTTTGTGCTAGAAAACTCACAATTTATGGTAATCAAATTTGGGATGATTTTTATATGGGAATCTTTTTTATTTGAAAAATATTTCAAAAGGAGTAAAAAAATGACTTCAAATATGGGATTCTTCAAATATTTCAAAAGAAGTGCAAAAACTCCTTAATAAAATTTGGACAAATGTATAATTTCAAATTGTAACACTCCAATGTAACATTTCAAAAAAAATCTTTAGTGTACTTTTCTCAAACGTAACACTCTAATATAACACTAAAAAAAAACTCCTTAGTGTAAATTCCAATATAATACAAAAAAATAAAAAAAATCCATTATTGTACTTTTTTTAAACATAACATTCTAATGTAACACTCCAAAAAAAGGATGTGGGATTTCTTCAAACTATCTCAAAAGAAGTACAAAGATGCATTAATAAGCTTTGAGCAAATGTATAATTTCAAACTATGAGTGTTATGTTTGAAAAAAGCACATTAAGTTTTTTTGGTGTTTTTGTGTGTTACATTGAAGTGTTATGATTGGGATTGCATTGATTGGAGTCTTACATTTGAGAAAAATACACTAAGGAGTTTTTTAGTGTGCTACATTGGAGTATTACGTTATTGGAGTGTTACATTTTTTGTTCGTAATGTGAGATTTGTTCCAAAATGAGGGAAAATTCAAAACCTTTGTAGTGTAAATTGCTTAAATGTGTAATTTTAAATTTAGAAAAACTCACTTTTATCCATAAAAAATTAAATCCAAACATGTAAGTGACTACCCTTTTGTATAATTTTCACTTTAATGGGACCTTTGAATTCATAAAAAAAAAAGAGTAAAGACTAAACAGTTTACAAGATCACATTTTGGGATTTATTGGTATTTTATCTTAAACAAATTGGTGAATTCTAAATTATCTGTTTTGGAGTTTTTTCTAGGGAAGGATGAGAAAAAAAAGGGAGAGATGAAGGAAGGAAAGGAAGGAAAGCAATTGGTTTTGGGTGAGCTGGCAGATTTGGTAGTTGCCAAAGCTTGTGCCAACTTTGACACAAGATTTGGCAAATGCCAAATTTGGCAGCTGCTATAGGATGCCACTAGAGAACTCATCTTTTGCCCAAGTTGCCATATTTTGGCAATAGTAGGTGTTTTAGCAATCCATTAGAGATACGGTTAGTAGAGTAATCTGTGGGGCCCATCAAAACCATATTTTCCATATTTAAAATGTTGTAGGACTATTAGTTCAATTAGACTACCGATCGTCCCTAAGAATGGGATTAGCATACCCATTGGGGAGTTGGATTGCTAATCCAATCCCTTTGAATTGAAAATAAATGACCATTTTTAACATTATTATATTTTAAATAATTTATTAGTGAAAGAAATATTTAAATTTTTTAATAAATACTAAAAAATATATATTTTTTATATTTAGTGAATTTTTAAATGATTTTAAGAAAAATTTATATTTTTTAGAACAAAAAAATAATAATTATTATTATAATATTGAAAATACTAAAAATTTAAAAATATTAATTATATATATTAATACTATCTATAACATTACTAACAAACATTCTTTATCCTACATCTCCAACATAATACTAGTACATTACTAATCTCCTTACTCAATCACACCATACTCTTAATTCCCTTCATCTTATGGAGCCATGACCTATATGTGTAGAGTGGTCCTACCATGGAGTGGTTATTGGGTATTCTTGAAGTATGGCCATATGGTGTTTTAAGGTAGAATAAAGGTTGAGACCCCTTTGGGGGTCACCCCCTTGACCCCCTTTAGTTTTGATTGGTCAACTTTTCTTTTTTTTTCTTTTTTTTTTTTTTTCTTTTTGTCTCTACTATTCTAACATAGTATCAGAGCTAGGTTAAGTACCTAGTAATTTCGCTTTATTGGTGGACGGCCACCTTACCTTGGCCTCCCGTCGGATCTCAACCTATTCCGCTGTCATATTTTCTTGTCAGTATCGCTTCGTGGTGATCTTTTCCTTTATCTGCTGGTTTATTCTTACCCCAAATATCTCCATCATATATATACACACATATATATATTTTTTGTTTTTTACTCGTAATATCTATTTTTTTATCCACTCTCTTTTCCCTCTGCTTCACTTCAAATTGGTTTCTATTTTCAAACTTATTTGAGTTTGAGGGGGGAGGGGGGTATTTATTATACCTATATCATGATGAACATAGTTATACCTATACAAACCACCTAGCCGCCTCCTTTGGCACATAATCCAAGCCGCTTCCTCTAGTGCACCACCAAACTCATTCCCTGGCGCACTCAGTCATCTGTTGCCATCATCGTTTAGCACCACGTCATAAGTTATGTGTGTGCCACACTTGTTGGTTCAACATCCAGTCTTTACAACAGTCTGACATGACCTTAAACTGTCTCGACATTAGTTCCAGTCAGTTTCTCCAATAGTCCGACATGACCTTAAATTGTCTTTGCATTAGTTTCAGACAGTTCCTACAATGGTGTGACGACCTTGACCTCCAAAATAACACATTATATAATTTAAATAAGTTTAACTGCATGATTATGTGCTTGATTGTGTGATTAAGTGTTTAATTCTATAATTATCTGTTGATATATGGAATATTTGTTTAAATCGACAATTTAGAGTCAATAATTGAAAGCATAGATGACTTTAGAAGCTGAAACTGACTAGCCCAATAGGCTAATTGGAATATTTAGAATTTTATGGTGACTACAATTGAAATTTGATTTGGATCAAAATAAATAGAGTAAACTGATTGAATTAGTTAGAGTTAAGCCTAATTCACTAATCCTAACCACATTTAATTAGGCTAACTTAATCACATCTTATATAAGGCTCAATTTAAGCGTTGAACTCATTTTATACACTCTTGGGCTGAGATTTGAGAGAGAGGGAAGAGTTGAACACAACACTGAGAGAGAGGAAGAAGAGATTGTAGAGAATTGTGGAAGATTGAAGGGTTGGAGCTACAACACACTTGGAACACACAATAGGTATGAGATTTATCCTAAATTCTTAGAATTGAGTCATGTAGAAACTAAGAGCATGGAGTTATAGGGTCATTTGCTTGAATTTGAGTAGGTTGAGCATGAATACCATGAATAGGATGAATTTGAGTTGAATTATGCACATGCATGCTTAATCTTTCATTTTTGAATTAAGATTTCTTGAAATTCATACATGCATGAAGCTTAGGAGGCATGAACTTGAAGATCATCCATGGATTCATGCACTTCATATCACTTTGTGGTGTTTAACATGAGAACTCAATTCATAACATGCATGGCTTTAACTTGATAGTAGGAGCTCAAATTTGGACAATTGGAGTTTGATTTTGAATAAATGGTTTCAAATTGGAAGTATTTTCATGATATACAATGTTTTTCCAAGTTTTTGTACCAAATACACAAGTTTTGGACCTTTGAATATCAACTTTGAAGCTCAAACCCAGTTCTAGAAATTCCAGAATTCGTGTTGTCCGCTCAAGCGAGGAAAGCTTCGCTTGAACGTGAAAATTGAGCTCCCAAAAATTTTATAAAATTTTTCAAACCGCTCGAGCGAGGACCCTTTTTACTCAGCCTCCTTGCTCGAGCGACCGTTGAGCGAGAATTTCATGCAACTAGTACTTTTGCCAAGTTTGCAGATTGCTCGAGCGACTGCCTTTGTTTTTGAACCCCCGCTTGAGGGAAGGAAGTTACGCTTGAGCAGAGACCCTGTTTTTAGCAAATTTTAAGAAACTCTTTTAAGTGCATATTTGCGTCCTCATGCCACTCCAAGTGTTCTTAGGCACCATTTAGACTCATATAATCACAAAATGAGTTAGAAACACATAAAGAGAATTGAGTTAGAGTGAAATGGAGTTTCAATTGTGCTTTGTTATATGTTTTGTTTAGGTAAACGTCCGAAGTTTAGTGACAATATAAAGATACGTTCATTTTATCTTATTTTCGAAAATGTTATTACTATCGAAATGGATGCGTGATTGATTGAATGAATTGATAACATGGCCTATTGAAACGTTGTTTTCTCATGATGAATGAAGTTCTGTTTTGAAATGGTTTTGTGGCGTCCATTAAATGTAGGCCCTTGCCTAGGGGTAACAATACCATGGCTAGGCTCTTACCTGCGGGTAATAATACCATGGCTTTTGAATTGATTGACATGCAAAGATCTCTAGTATAGTCCGTTATCACCGGAATGTTGTCACTTAATAGATGTACCACATAAAATGATATTGAAAGATCTTGATGATGAAATGAAATTTTGGTTTGACAATATTATTGAGCTTTATTCATTTAACCTTTTTATTCTGTTATTATTCATTGGGCTCTAGCTCACTATTTATTTATGTATATATATGTAGGTGGGCAAGCTAAACATCAGAGTTAGGAAGCCTCAAGTCTGCCCCGGGTCAACCTTTTGAGGAGCTTCCAAGTGAAGTCATCAGGCTCAAGTGGAGCCATATTAGTGGAACCCTTTTTTGTTTGTTTAAGTGGTTTTGTGATAAATGTTTTGTTGGGGTTGTATATTTGCAAGACGTGAATTTTATATAATAGTGAACAATATACTTCGGGAACAAGTTTTTGCTTATTATACTAGTTTTCTTTATATACGCACAACTTAATGGATAATTTCTATGCCATTTTTAGACTTCTGCGAAGCCCCGTACCTTATATTAACAGATTCACTTGTATGGAGGCCGTAAGTAATCTATGACTACTGGCCGATCATGACGCTAAACTTGTAGGGGCAGGTTTGGGTCCTGACAAAGTAGTATCAGAGCATGAGTTATATCTCACTCACTTGTCCATTAAGCTATAGAGGGTCTAGAAGAGACTTTAGGAGTGCATTCATGTATAATTAAATATTAGAGTGAGACAAATTGTATGATCACATGTTTTGAATTTGTTTATGTGGATATATTTTATTTGTTGTGTTTGTTGTAGTACAAGTTTTATATAGAAAATGGTGAGGACAAGGCGTGATGAACTAGAAGAGGCAACCTCCTCAAGATTGGATAGAATGGAACGAATGATGCAAGACATGGCTGAAGCCATAAGACAACAACAACAATGGCAACAACAACCACCACCCCCGCCACCAATGCCTGTACCACCTCCAGCTCCAGGGTGTCAGTCGGAGACTTCTACTGTTGCTTTAACTAGGGAATTTAAAAATATGAAGCCACCAGTGATTCATGGTAGGAATTGAATCATTGAAGGCTGAGGCTTGGGTCTTAGGGATTGAGAAATTGTTTGAAGTGTTCCCATATACCGAAGCTCAGAAGGTACAACTAGCAGCATTTACATTGATTTTATTTTTCATAACATAAAATAAAAATAAAATTAAGATATATTGTTAATATAATGATAAACTTGCATTACCTTATTGGTGGGACACTACAAACCAAAATATATATTTAACAATCTTAAACTTTATTCTTTATTGAATTATTTATCCATTAAAATCATAAACAAAATATAGTATTAAATTTGATAGATTCTTGCAATCTTAGAAATTAAAGAAGTAATGAAAATAATTAAATTTTAATCTTAAATTGCAAAACTAAAAAGAAAAACAAAAGAGTTGAAATCATGTATAGTATGGTAGAGTTTTCATTTAAGAACATAATATTTTCGACTTTCAAACCAAGTATGTACATATTATATTTTGAATTTCGTAAAACAAAATAAAAATTAGATTTTGATTGGAGCACTCATAGTATCACCCACAACAGTACCATAAAAAAACATTTCCTACCATATCTCAAAGTAAGACTCGTAAAAAAAATGAGTAATAGGAACAATGCTACAACCAAAAGACAATTTATATGAACACAATTAAAATTGCATTCTACCAAAAATCTAATGTATATGAGCACTATTTAAATTTTTAATGCATATCAAACTTGTAATTTTATCAATATATACAAAAAATGTGTATTTGTGCAAGTATATTCAAGCTATTTCAATAATAAAAGTATACCATAAATGAGAAGAAACATAATGAACAAATAGTAATGTTCATTCAAAAAAGTATCATATAAAATATAAATCATACTAAACATTCAATAAATAAACAATAATGCTCAGGCCACATCATAATGAGAAAAGAATTATTGGTTGTTTCTACATTTCATTTCTAACCATTTTGCTATTGAGGGACGCCTCTTCTACTATGATTCGAGATAAGTTTCTTAGACTTCTTGTCTCTAAATTGCTATACTATTTTCCTTTATGTCCAATCCAAGAGGGAAAAAAAGCATTTCCTTAGTGTAGCATATATACACATACAAAATCAGTAATACAAACAAGGGTGCAGCTTGCCTCTAGTCCTTAATCGGACTGGAAGGTACTGTTAGTCCTGTGGGGGCCTACTACGAGTCCTATTTTAATAATCTGAACCATTCAATGTGTAGAACTTGTCGAATACTATATGCTTGTAAAAAATCACGTTGATCGAATATCGATAACTATCTCATCTTATCAGTTTTTTGTCAACCATTAATTTGTTCATCGTCCATTTTTTTTTAATGCAAAACTGATTTGATTACATAGCTATTGATATCTGATTAATGTGATTTTTTTACAACCTATCGTACTCGACAAATTCTACACATTGAACGGTTCGGACTATCAAAAAGGGACCTGTAGTGGGCCCCGATGGATCAAATAGCACCGTCCAATCCGATTAAGAACTGGAGGCAAGCTGCTCCCTACAAACAAACACGCATGCAAATCAATTGAATGATAAAGGATATATTTATAGCATACATGGAAAACACAAATATATTGAAAATCCAAAAATCACAATCAGAAAAGTAGCAACACTTGATCAGCATGATCGTGAAAGGATAATATATAACTTTTAATCGGATAGACTCAATAGTTTAAATTTGAAGATAAAACTCTTAAGAATTATAGAAAAAGAATATCAAATAAAATCTTCTAAGAGAGGAAGAGGGAGGGAGGAGTTTTCAAGAAAATAAGATAAATGTGCAGGGAAAAAATCAAATCAATAAAACTCTAATCACAAAACGAATTAATAAATTGCCGTTTAGTAATCCTCTGATGAATGAATTAATAAATTGTTTTCTTTGAATAATGCATGTCAATGAAATGTATATAATGGGTTTATTTTGAGGGCGTTACACCTGTAATGGACCCCGATGGATCAAATAGCGCCGTCCAATCCGATTAAGAACTGGAGGCAAGCTGCTCCCTACAAACAAACACACATGCAAATCAATTGAATGATAAAGGATATATTTATAGCATACATGGAAAACGCAAATATATTGAAAATCCAAAAATCACAATCAGAAAAGTAGCAACACTTGATCAGCATGATCGTGAAAGGATAATATATAACTTTTAATCGGATAGACTCAATAGTTTAAATTTATAAACTCTAAGAATTATAAAAATCAAATAAAATCTTCTAAGAGAGGAAGAGGGAGGGAGGAGTTTTCAAGAAAATAAGATAAATGTGCAGGGAAAAAATCAAATCAATAAAACTCTAATCACAAAACTAGCAACACCTAATCAGTATGATTGCAAAAGGATAATATCTAACTTTCAATTAGATAGACTCGATAGTTTAAATTTGAAGATAAACTCTAAGAATTATTGAAAGAGAAAATCAAATAAAATCTTCTAAGAGAGGAAGAGGAAGGGAGGAGTTTTCAAAAAAATAAGATAAATGTAGGGGAAAAAAAAGCAAATCAATAAAACTTTAATAATAAAAGTATTGAGAGTAAAATATTTCATTTATTTTTTAATAATTAGATTTGGAAGAAGAAAAAAAATCAATTTCAAATTTAAAGATATATAAAAATAATATAAATGTGGGGCAAAAAAAGCAAATCAAATAAAACTCTAATAATAGAAGAATTGAGAGTAAAATATTCCATTTATTTTCTAATAATTAGATTTGGATTCTTAAATTAGATTTGATCATATCTTCGAAGAATTGAGAGTGGAATATGTCATTTATTTTTTAATATTTAGATTTGAAACATCTTAAATTAGAGTTGGTCATATTTTGAGTTCTATATGGATATTATTTCAAATTTTACTCATTTTTTTTTTAAATATAAAAAATGACTTCCTATTAGAAATTAGGAAAAATGAAAAGAAAAACTTCTAAGACTGCTAAGTAGAAGAGATAGTCTCAATTTTAAATGAGAGGCCAAGTTTAAGAGTTTGGAAGCTTTAGAAACTACACTACATTTATATATAGATATAGTATAGATTTAAGACTATATTGAGATAGTTCTCACTGTCTTGCTATGATTTTTCATTTTGTTAAGCATGACTCGTCAAATTAAATATGATCTATATGCAACATTACCTTCTTCTTCATTTTGGGTTAAAATTTCATGTTGATTTCATTGTCCTATATATGTCTGTAGATATATATGTATTATATCAAAGATGTAACCTGGTATGACCCTTTGTGCAATAGTTGAGATGTGACCGAATCACAAATTATATAATCTGATGGAACCTATCTGATAGAACCTGCTACAATTTTCAGGTCATACATAATTAACAAATTATATTTGAGGTTAGAAAAATGACTTGTTTCTTTTCAAAATTCAAATTGAAAAAAATTGAATTATTTAACTTGGATTGAGAAATGTTATAAATGGTTCATCCCACTACTCAATCCAAGCTTAATTTGCCAGTTGGTTCGTTAGTTGGCAAATAAATAGATTTAGGCAGATCAAAATACGTTATGCAATAAAATAACTTAAACAAAACTCGCTCATTTAATGAACAAGTTTAAACAATTTAAATTAAATTTGAAATAGATTAAATAAATCAACCCAACCTCATCCACTTTGTTGAACTATTTTTTCTAATTGAGATTGTGGAGAGGGTGATCGAGGATGATTGTTGTGGATGGTGTGGAGGAGGTGGTGATGGAGTGGCGTCAATAGAGGTGGTGGTCTAGTACGTACCCATTTAAATGTTCAACTCGTTTAAACTCATTTATATACTTGAAAGAATTTAGACTGATTTTTAATTGATGTACGGGTTCACAGCTTCAAATTGAATTTTTTATCTCTAATTTCAGGTGAGATTTCAAATGAAAAATCAGTGTCTTGAGCTTAACACCTTTTTCACATTTACAATTCATTAGAGGTCCTGCAAAGATAAATATTGCTAACCCCCAACCCGGGGGGGCAAAAAAGAAAAAAAACTCTAATTTAGTCTTCTCTTTTCTGTTCTTTTTCTTAATCATCACAATATATATATATATATATAGGTTGAAATACCAAATTAGCTAAAAAAACGAGGCATACATGAAACATCAATATGTTTTTGAAAAAACTAAAAAAGAGAAAGTTTACACGATGTTGTCCATTACATCAATAAGCAGATTTACACAAAAGGGCTTAATCAAAACAGCAGTGCCATTATTTTTCAACTTCTACGACCCTTCTCTCTCAAATTCTGTTTTTTCACCCATATTACTACTCTAGGCTTTAAAACCACAGTTACATCATGAATATTTGAATGGCTGCAGAACATTGGGATGGTGTCTGCAGAAAAATATCGCGCACATGCGCATACACACACAAAGAGAGAGAGATGATCGGAACTTTATTTCTCATGAACAAGAGAGGGCTATAAGCTGGATACCACATGTTGGGTTTGACATATTCCACCGTCTCCTCCTGCATCCAAAATGAGAAAAGCCATAGATGATTAACAATAGTGGCGGCTTCAGGAATCAATGATTAAGTTCCACAAATTCTATAAGGAAATTTTTTCACTCTTATCAATATTAAATATAACATTTGTTTTCTATAAATTTAGCGCATTCATACTTATCTTTTTGTAAAAAAAAAATGTAATTACAAAAATTTCTACAGTTCCTCTCAATGAATTTCCTTACTTTGGTTGGAGAAATTTGAAGGATATTTGGTGATTGATGGAAGTGGACTCACTGAATCCGTTTTTGAACTTGGAGAAATCTAGTTATCTTTGGGACTTGAACAAATATAGAGATGACCTAGAAAAATTTTAAAGGTTTGATACTCTATGCCAAGTGCAATAAGGTCTCTCTTCTTTTATATATATATATATAAGTTAATAGGGTCAATATTATCCATATATGATATATATATACACAATTTTTTTCAATGTATGTGGTGCGACCTATGAGTGCAACAAACAAATGTATTTTTTTTTAAATTTTTTTATTTGCACTGGAGTGTCCAGATCAAAGTTCGATTAATCCCCAAGAGTGCACAAGCGCTCGGCAAGGAGTTTCCTACAAGTGCACTAAGCCTAAAGGAATTGTTAGCACCTAAGAAGTTTCGGTAGTGTTACACACACCAATTAGTATACTAATTAGTACATCAACATAGTTATGACATTGCCATTTAAAAATTATGACCCCACCCATTATACAAATTACAAAGACTTAAAGCCTCTAAAATTATGACACATCATCCGTTAGTACACTAATTAGTATACCAATTGGTGTATATAGCATTATTCAAGAGGTTTTGATCCTTCAATCTTAGAGGGAGCACACTCTCAAAATCCAAGGCCTTGCCACCAAGCCAACCCTTTGGAGTTTGCACCAAACAAATGTATTGGTGCAACCAACAAAGTAATCGCTGCAAATAGACAAAATAAATATTTAAAATATTTTTTGTAACGCCCTCAAAATAATACATAATTCCCATAATTTAGACATGCAGTGATATAAGAAAATCAACACCTTTCCATTCATCAGAGTAGTTCTTACAACAATATTACATGTTAACAACAAAAGCAAATGCCCTACGGGCTTACAGCTTTCCAAGTGGTTACACAAAAGAAGAGTACTAACTCTATACAAAATAAGCCCTTGGCTTGATATACATGTAATACAAACAAAATAATCAAAAAGAGTCTTCAACTCCCATAACCATCCAAGCTCTGTCCTTGGAGGTGGCATGCTACCGGTACCTGAAAATAATGTCCCATATAGGGTGAGTCAACGCCCAGTAGAGATATGTTAAACACAATATGCGCAGTAACTAAGACATTAGCAATTGATAAATACTTAACTCCCATAGATCAATTCATAAACCACTTCCATTACACGACCACTATGTCTATGTTTTATTTCATTTTCCATTTCTTATCAAGTTCATAATTCACAACAACGGCTCAAAACCTGGCCAACAGTTTACATGAGCTAGTGACTCATATTAAACATTTCCCATTTCACAATAGATGAGCATACTAGCTATATCAACACTTCGACAGATGAGCATATAAGCTATATCAACATCTCAACAGATAAGCATACAAGTTGTATCCACACTTCAACAGATAAGCATATGAGCTATATCAACACTTCCATAGATAAGCATATGAGCTATATCAACACATTAACTGACAAGCATATGAGTTGTATCAGCGGAGTCCATCCCCTATCTCCTCCCAAACAACATCCGGTTTAGAGGTTCATCCCCTATCTTCCTCTAAACCATGGAGTACATCCCCTATCTCCTCCCCCACACACAACGTATATACTCATAGGTCATATACACAATCAATCAATACATAGCGTTAATGTATTCTATCAACCGTCATATTTTATGACATATCCAATTGATTAGTTTTAGTTTGCCTAATCATCATGCATTGTCTACAACAATCACAACTACCCTCCACCGGTAGCCCAAAGCAATTATTTCTAAACAGATAGTAAAAGCTCCAACAGATAAAATATCAATGTTTCCAAAAGTGAGCGATTAATAAATCCAACTTCACTAACCCATCCCATAATGAGCCAATTTCATTATATTCAACTCAATTCCATAAATCCATAACTTTTCCAAATTAATTATACTAATTAATTTACATACAAATTGGGGCTTTCTTCCCCATTTCTCAATATTAACCCAATGGTTCAAATATCAATAACCAACAACAATAACACCATTTTGAAACCCAAAATACATATTTAAGAATCAAAATGACAAAACCCCCATTTATACTTTTTGAAACCCTAAGTCCCAAAATCATTCCATCTAACAAAATGCCCAATAATCTAGGTTAAAACCCATAAGAGTGAGTAGGAATCCCTACCTCAAGAGATGAAACCCAACGAAGGAAATGACGAGAATGAAGATGCTCCAAATCCTGAAATTCTTGGATCAAAAGATAGCCCTCGACGATCAACACAACTTTTACAAAGGGCAAAGGAAAGGGAAGCACTCAAACTAGATCAAACCCTAGAGAGAAGGGAGTTTCTAGAGAGAGAGGCTCTCAGAATCGTTTTCGGGAAAGTAAGAGAGAGAGAGGAAGTGTAGAAAATGATTCAAAAATGCCCAGCTGCCCTATGTTATACGACATTCCCGCTCGAGCGGAGAACACAACGCTCGAGCATCAAGAACAAAAAACTAGGTCCGCTTGAGCGCAAAAAGGCCTGCTCGAGCACCAAGACACAAGAATAAAGTACATCCGCTCGAGCGCGAAAACCAGTCCGCTCGAGCGTAGATTTCCCCCTTCTAGAACTTACACCAAAAATGTACTTACCCGCTCGAGCGCCAACAAGCCTGCTCGAGCGCGACCCACTCGAGCGCAGGAAATCTACTCGAGCGTAGAAATCACACCTGCAGGTGTTTTGCAGACAACGAAAATACTGGGAGTGTGCAATCTCCGCTCGAGCGCCAGACGACCCGCTCGAGCGGAAAGACCAAAAACCTAGCAACAAGGATTTAGACCAAGGCTCGACCTATCTGCTCGAAACATGCCCTACACATCCTAAAACTCAAACATAAAGAATTAAAAGATGACAACAAGGTATCCAACCACCAACTCCACGGAACCAAAGTCCAGAATACAACGAATACAGAAAGGAAAAATCGGGATCGCTATATTTTTTTAAGCAAATTTTCAAAATTGGCAGATGGGGTCAATTAACCCCATACTCCATAGCCTAGCGCCAACCCTGATTAACAATGAGAATAACTGAATAACTAACTTGCTTAGTTGAGCTGAGATTAGTATTTCTGAATTGGTTCATTTTAAAGGTTAAATGTGAGGTTGCTTTCATTGTCAAATATTAAAGCTTCTTTTTCATGTCCAAATGTGCTTGTGAGTGTCATGTCATGGCTATTTTTACAAAAAAAGATGCATTTTCGTGTAAGAAAGTTGAGAACTATCCATACTTTTGACATCTGCCTGAGCTCTCTGGGTCCCACATCACAGCGTCCTTCTGCCAGTTCTTTAGCAACTGCTGCTCGAACAACAGCAGCTCCAACCTCCGCTGTTATATCTCAAATACTACAATCGTAAGTAGGTCATAGCAAAAACAAATTAGTAGAGGTTACTTTACCTTTATTTTACTAATTCATTCATAGGATGTCCCCAAATGGAGAAATATTTTCTTTGCAAATTTTACAAGACTTGGTTAGGAATATATGATGAGTAGATCCAATTCAGGGATATATTGATGAGTAGATCCAATCATCTGACCCATGAAATCAGATGTCTGATTTTTTAATTATGGATACTTTAAATAAAGAGAAAAGGAAACTTGATTGTAGTATTAGTCATACAGTCAAAACAATTTGAAAAGGCTTTGAGGTTCACACACTCCACAAGGTCAGAGTCAGATCCAATATTAGTGGGTATGTAGTCTTTGCATAATGCAAACTAACCTGATTAGTGATTATCGATCATGCTTTAACAAGCTATATCCAAAACCTATTGACAAGAGAACGACTTTCCGTGCTGCTATTAGGTGTGCACATTTAAGGTAATAGGTTGAACCTTACCCACTAGAAGAAAATACATGTATATGAGCTAGCTATGAAGCACTGACACATGTATAGGATATTGGACATGGACATGGACATGGACATGGACGTGGTGGGGACACATATGGGATATGCTACATGATGTGTCCATTTTTTAGGGGACACAATAGGGACAACTAGGGTCTTAATTTAATTTTTAAAGCTAATTTGGGGGTTATATTATAATGCTTGGAAGTTGGAAACATGGGAGTTGAATTTTAAAATATAGATAAAGAACTCATATCAAACTATCAACAACATAATATATATCTAACCACAAGTGCAAAATTAAGAAATTGGCTAAAATCCGGTTTAGAGGTCCATCCCCTATCTTCCCCTAAACCGTGGAGTACATCCCCTATCTCCTCCCAAACAATATGCATATGCAATGCTCAATCAATACATGTACATTCTATATTAATTCAATAGTCTAAATTTATGACTTAAACAATTTGATTAGTTTCAATTTTCCCTAATCCACATACAATGTCTACAACAAACACAACTATCCTCCACCGATAGCCCAAAACAGTTATTTCTAGACTGAAAATAAATACATCAACAACTCAATAGGTGAGTGATTTAAATTATACAACTACACCATTTAATCAATGAATTCCTCAATTTCATGAATTTAACCAAATTCCCCAATTTCCTGAAATTAATTATACAAATTAATTCATTATTACAACTAGGGTTTTTCCCAAAATTACCAAAGTATTCCCAACATATCAAAATACCAAAACTTAGAACAAAACTTATAAGATGGAGTAGGAAATCCCTACCTTGAAGAAAATAACCCGAGAAGATGACGAAAACCAAAGTGCTCCAAACCCAAGATTGTTCAGATTAAACGGAAGCCCTCGACCCACTCTATCTTTTTAACAAAGGACTTAGGGTAGAAATACACTCTAAGTAGATCAAACCTAAGAGAGAAGGTGTGTAGGGAGAGGGAGAAGACGGTTCTAGGGTTTTAAAATCAAAAGGAGATGAAAAATCATCCAGAAAGTCGGATCTCGAATTTTTATACCAGTCGCTCCGCTCGAGCGTGGAAACCCCCGCTCGAGCGCCACTCACAGACTCCCGCTCGAGCGGCCAAACTCCCGCTCGAGCGGCGAATGCACACTCCCTGAAGTTTTTGCAGACAGGTCTCCGCTCGAGCTCCCAACTCCCCGCTCGAGCGTCACTCACGACTTCCCGCTCGAGCGTCCATTCCCCCGCTCGAGCGGCCAACATTACACAGGACATACTGGATGGGTGTATTCCCCGCTCGAGCGTCCAAACCCCTGCTCGAGCGGACAAGCCAAAATCTGGGCAACTAGACTTGGTTCCTAAGCTCAACCAACCTGCTCCAAATCTTCCCAACACAACCCAAGACTCAAAATAAGGATTAAAGGGTGCAAACAACATACTCTCAACAACCAGCTCCACGGAACCCAAGTCTGTATATAACAAGTAAAGAAAAGGGAAACCGGGATCGCTATATGGTTAGGAATATATGATGAGTAGATCCAATTCAGGGATATATTGATGAGTAGATCCAATCATCTGACCCATGAAATCATATGTCTGATTTTTTAATTATGGATACTTTAAATAAAGAGAAAAGGAAACTTGATTGTAGTATTAGTCATACAGTCAAAACAATTTGAAAAGGCTTTGAGGTTCACACACTCCACAAGGTCAGAGTCAGATCCAATATCAGTGGGTATGTAGTCTTTGCATAATGCAAACTAACCTGATTAGTGATTATTGATCATGCTTTAACAAGCTATATCCAAAACCTATTGACAAGAGAACGACTTTCCATGCTGCTATTAGGTGTGCACATTTAAGGTAATAGGTTGAACCTTACCCACTAGAAGAAAATACATGTATATGAGCTAGCTATGAAGCACCGACACATATGTATAGGATATTGGACATGGACATGGACATGGACGTGGACGTGGTGGGGACACATATGGGATATGCTACATGATGTGTCCATTTTTTAGGGGACACAACAGGGACAACTAGGGTCTTAATTTAATTTTTAAAGCTAATTTGGGGGTTATATTATAATGCTTGGAAGTTGGAAACATGGGAGTTGAATTTTAAAATATAGATAAAGAACTCATATCAAACTATCAACAACATAATATATATCTAACCACAAGTGCAAAATTAAGAAATTGGCTTCTAACGATCTTTGGAGCCTAACGCAAAAATATATCTAGTCTCTAGATAATTTACATTTAGTAATATATATATATATATGTTAAATTAGTGTTGGTTTTCATTAATTTTAGTTGTTTGTGAATGTAATAGTTACGTACATAGAAAACAAAAATATATAAAGCAATTATATTTTTTTTGTCATATCCTCGCCGTGTGACCGTGTCCGTGTTCTGATTTTTTTGAAATTGGCATGTTCCATGTTCTTGTCTGTATCCATATCAATATCAATATTCATGCTTCCTAGTGAGCTAGTGTCCAATTGATTTCCAAATACGTATGAAAAGGTGATCCGTGCTTCCTAGTGAGCTAGTTTCCAAGTGACTTACAAATATATATGAAAATTTTAATGTTCCAATGGAGCTAAGAACAACAATACCTTCTCGTAGGAGGATACAAAATAGCCCTCTGAATCTCTTCGTCTATAACACATGAAACAAGGCTACAGAGAAAAAATATATTAGCAAAAGTTAGTTGATACTGGGTTCAACACCATGCAACATTTTTCCTCCTCTATCAAAAATTGAACCAATAACTATATAATTTAATCAACAATAATTAAGCAAGTATAAACCAATAATTACAGAATACAAGTCTGGCAGGAGATGGATGCACCTCTAGCCCCAACACTCTTTTTATAGCACTCAAAAGGACTCTTTTAGACCCAACACACCAAACGAACATATGGCCTTACTTTATTCTTTACTTCACATGACCCGCTTATAACACTATAGATACAGCAACACACATGATGACAGTAACAAGTGCCACCTCATTGAATGAGGGCATAGTTAACAATCCAATAAGAATGGATGTGCACGGCACTAATCCGTAAAAGGCTATGTTAGAACAAAGAACGAAGTGGTCGAATTGTGTAATATATACCATTCAAAAATTGCTTGCGACAATCCATCTGAAATCAAACAGGCACCTGAGAGAAGAGCTCCCATCCCAATCCTGAATCAAGTCAAAAAGGTTTACAATAGTAGTCATAAAAAACTAAGCACAATATATCAGTGACGTGAACATTTGAACATTAGCACTAACCCAGGAAACATATACATGTTATTTGCTTGATTTACAAGACCCACTTTTCCATTCCCTGACAAGTATATGATTAGCGAAGGTCAGAGTAATTGGACAACACACTGAAGAAGACAGGTATATAGAAACTATAGAACTGTTGGTTGCATTGGCTACATAGTGAGAGTAGAGTGAGAACAATTAATTTATTGATACTGTGCAAGAACACTCCACAACAATTAGCACCAATATAAAGAAACCATGCCAAGGTCAACATTTTTGAAAGGGCTCCCCACTTGCAAAAACTATATTTTCTCCAGCATGATTGAAAGCATCAATAGCAGTGCATTCAACTGTACCAGTTAACATGGAAAGGCGATGTTCAATAGAGAAATAGAGCATTCCATAAATAAAATACAGATAATTTAGAAGGCTTGAAGGACGAACCATTCATCATCGGATTTGACATTGCAAAAATGGTAGGTTTAGGGGAATTTGACTCTCGCATGGCCTTAAGCACCTGATTTATCAAAGAAGACAAACGCTTTACCAAGCTCAAAAAGAGGATACACTTTGCCATTGTTGTGCTTAGTGCCCTACAGGTAGACACTAAGTGGAGAACGGGTTTTCAAACATAGCCCGCCAAAGTTACTTATCAAGTAATAGGTATTTCAGAACGAGATCTACCTATACAGTAATGGTAATTAATTATGAAAAAAGCCAAAATTGTGCATTAAAGGATTAGTAAATTGAGGGGAAAACACCCATAAAAGTAGAGTAAACAAAGTGTCGTCAAACACAAGAGGATAATTAAAAAAGAACGAGGGTTGATGCAGTAACAAAGAACGTAATTGCCATGGATTTAACTGAGGTATTTCTCTATAGAGAGCATTTTGGGAAAATATTCATGTAGTCAATTCCAAGAGGTTGAAATTAGGTCTTTGTTGAGTTGAGCCAAGTGGATTTAACTAATAGTGATGACAGCAAATGACATCTTGATGAGGTATGCTCCTTTATCCTAATAATAAATAATTGTAAGTTTTTTTTGTAAGAATTGGATTATTTAGTGGAAGCTGGGAAAAAGTAAAATGATAATAGGGTTAATGAAGACCATCTCTAAAAGGTATCGCGTACATCTAGGAAACAAGAACAAACAAACTTGCAAAGCAAAGGAGTTCTTTTTTTTTGGGGGGGGGGGGTATTTGATGTATTTTCCCCAACTAATACCATTTATCAACAACTAACCAAATAAATAGTACAGAACAACATGCCTTTCCAAATAAAACTAAGCCAACTTCACTGATTCATTATGCTTCATTTGAAAGTAATGAAGGACAAAGCAAACTTAAGGGGCTGCCCACCTGCTCATTGAAGACACTGCTAACTCCAGACAAACCAAGAAGTACATGAGGCTTGACTTTTTTAACCTAAACAAAATCCATTCCCCACAATTAGTTTTTCTAAATTATGAAAGCATACATAATGTTCTGAAAGATAACAGCAAACATCCTTGAACCAATTGCACACACCCAAGAAGCAAGCTAAGCAACCAAAGGTTTCTTTTCCACACAATATCAATCTATTATCAGCCTTGCATCAACATAAGTTGCCAAAAAACATTCCAGTAAGATTTACCACTTTAACGAGATTTGCTCCCTCCCTAAGTCCCAAACCCTTGATCTCCCCAGGGGCTTTAGCAAATGGTGCAGCTGCTGGATCAACACCCTTCCTCTCCGTTGTAATGAGACCCTGCCTTTAAACCAGTACTTTCTCAAAAAAAGATGAACCAAAAGTCCAATGGGTTCCTAGAAAATGTAAATGAAACGATAAAGTTCAGATTGCCATATTATGAGTTTTTCTTCTCATTCCAATGCAGATTCATTCCCACTATGCATTCAGTTACATGCAGATAAGTAATTGATTATCATTACTTTGAAAAAAAAAGGTCAAATTCAGTTGATAACACTAAAAAAAAATTAGAAAAATATCCTTTACAAATATGTTCAAACATATATTCTCCACATTTTATTAGAAGATAAATTCCCAGTAACACATAATAAAGGCTAATATGGTAATTGACATTAAGAACAAAAAAGTTAGAGAGCAAGTAATATCTATAGAACCACACATCTTTATCAAGTAGGAAAAATAGAGGATTTGCTTCAACTCCTGCAATTCTTGAAACAGCCAGTGCAACCATGTTAAAAACACCAAGCTCTGCACTGAAAGACAAAAAAAGAATGAGAAGATGCAACTCACAGCTGATATTACCAACCACCCTAAACCATAAAGAAGTAACACTTAAACCAGGAGTACAACCATTGCAGTTGAACTTCATCATTACCTTCCAGCTCCAACTATAACTATCTTTTGGTTCACAAAGTCAGTCAATGGTCGATCTTGTGCCCTTACAGTTCCAAGCAGTCCTGCCAGTGCAACACCAGCATTTCCCTATACAACATGATGACAAGCGACAAAAATGTCATTATAATAGAGTCACCCTTAACAATCTTAAAGTACTTTGCTTAATTATATTCTTTACTATTTCCATGGAGAATAGCAGAATAAAACACCAAGTATTCACCTGTATGTCATTATTGAACATGCAGAACCTTTTTTTGATACCGTTGCAGTCTTTCAAAAGGCCACTTCATTTGAAAATCCTCAAAGTGATAATATTCACCAAACATCAAGTAATCAGTATGATATTGGTTACACATCAAACAAGATGTCATATTTCTGAAAGAACTAAACCTGCCCAATAGCCTTGGGCCAACAGGAGTGAATTGCCTCCATAAATTCATCAACAATTGATAGATACTCCTCTCCTTCCAACCAAGGTTGCCGAAGTCCCAAATCTGTCAAAGCAAAATCAAGTGAAAAATAAATCCTCACGAAGTTTGTCCGAAAAAAATGGGTTTACTAGCAGTTATGCGGTCTACTTACTCTGCTTACAAACTAGAAAATATGGAGAACAAAATAGAGTATATTCAACATAAATGAATGTTAAGAATGGATAAGCATGAATGAACTTCAATGTTTAAAATTGTTGGAAGTCCAACCTAAGGTGTAAGTAATGAAATTTAACAAGGGAAATCCTACTTCATACAAGTAAATAGTCACTAATTTCAAATCTGAGAGGTTCATGATGTCTTTCTTACAAAATGAGAAATTACGAAAATAATTGACAAGAAACAATTGTAAACAAGAAAAGATTAGACTTGAAACCTTCGTGATGATGGAAATTAAATGGAAATCAATATTACAACACATGGAAGTATAGCCTTTTTATACAACTCCATTTATTTTGTTTTATTTTTTGATAAAGAATATACAACTCCAGTTGAATGATAATAATTTGCTTGTAATAACTAGACACTCTTGGGCTTTATATGTACACTTATGTACTGTCAGATGACCACATGATTGTTTCCATAATTCCATGGTTTCTATTTTCAGTGCATTTTCGTTTCTAGTTTCTTTAGGAAAGGTCATCCCAAAAAACAAAGATATATATGCAGGTACATATCTAATGGGGTGATTCTTAATTACATCTCTAGTTTTGTTAGACTTTAACTTCAAGTTATGTTGGATCTAAATTTGAATTCACTCCATAAAGAGTAATATTGTTAGTAATGGGCGCCCATGTTGCATGACCATTTGAATTTGAATTTGGAATCCTATCCAAATAGGTTTTGAAATTGAATTCAAACCTATTTAGGATAACCACTCAGGATACAGATATTATCTCCATTACTGATATGGATAGATAATAATAACATATTATATATCTGATATATGGGTTATGGGTGATTAAGAGAGAAACAACGTATGATCTGTTTCTAACCATATACTGACTCTCTCCCAAAAACAACGATCAAGTCATTTGCACTGTGATTTGTGTGGGTGATATTCAATCTGTGATATCACTTCACTGCTGGGTTGGTTTATCAGATTCTGGAAGCACGTGATTTATCCACGAGATTCTATCATCAAAAAGATATGATCGAAACATTTTATCCGCTGCATGTTTTATACTTTGATTTACATTGGTATCAGAGCCATTGATGGATATTTTCGTGTTTCTTTTTTAATCATGTGTATATTTTTACATGTGTATGTTTACATTATATACATGAATGTTTGTAAAGGAAAAAAAAATCTACTTTGATTAGATTAAGAGCATAATATCCAAATAGGTTTTGAAATTGAATTCAAACCTATTTAGGATAACCACTCAGGATACAGATATTATCTCCATTACTGATATGGATAGATAATAATAACATATTATATATCTGATATATGGGTTATGGGTGATTAAGAGAGAAACAACGTATGATCTGTTTCTAACCATATACTGACTCTCTCCCAAAAACAACGATCAAGTCATTTGCACTGTGATTTGTGTGGGTGATATTCAATCTGTGATATCACTTCACTGATGGGTTGGTTTATCAGATTCTGGAAGCACGTGATTTATCCACGAGGTTCTATCATCAAAAAGGTATGATCTAAACATTTTATCCTCTGCATGTTTTATACTTTGATTTACAAATATTAAATAATTAAATCTTAGAAGTTTTATCCATGTTAAAGTTGATTCTAAGTATTAGTTATGATTCTCTTTCGAAAGCACTTCTGGATCTGCAATTAGCACCCTCAACAAAATGAAGAGTTTAATTCTATCAGGATTCAATGTCTTCTAGTTGAATTCAAGTGAAGAGAAATGAAAAATATACAAAGTGCCACATCCACTTCTATATTAGTTTGATTATATAATCTTTTTCAAAAAAAAAAATTATTGTTGCTTTCATCAGCAAGGACTTTAGCAGTTCTGCCGAAACCCATTTCAGAGTCACTGAACATCCCTACATCATAATTTTTAATATAAAGTCACACTAAGACAGTCAAATATGGCCTAGGACAGGTTGCCTGACAATCAAATTTTGAGCAATTTTCGGGATGCATTAGATCAATCCATATTTTTCTATTGCTTAATAAACAAAAAAGATCCTGTGCTAGCGTAGTCACTTTGTCTCAAGTACGTTACTCAATCAGGGTAATTTTATTTACATATATTACACAATCAGCACCAATGAATATAGTCTAATTATCATAGTTCATTTGCATAGTACCCTCAAAAGATGACAACAAATACTTGTCCAGGCTCACAGCAACTTCATTTGACAAGAATATTCCACTGAGAAGATTTTTCTAAGTTTATTCTCAGAATCATCAGATATGAACATCTATACCTCCATCAGCAAAACACTTAATATTATATGTACAAAGGAACAAGCATATTGCTTAAAACATGTGTATATGACGGAAAAATAATCACAGATGTTGAGAAAGTGGACAACCAAATGAAGGAGATGCATGAAACTTCAATTATCACAAAGCAACTTCACCTCTCCTCTCTGCGTGTGTGAAAAGAGAGAGAGAGAGAGAGAGAGAGAGAGAGAGAGAGAGAGAGAGAGAGAGAGAGAGAGAGGCATCCAATATTGCAGTATTCAAGGCCTATTACAGTCTGTAAAAGGGATAATAATCAATTATGTCAAAGACCAAGTGATCTGGTTGAATATATTCAATCCCAAAAATGCAGCCTTTAAACTTTTATGAAGTATGAAATAATGAGCAAAGGCAAATATTTGAATCAATAAAATATTAAATAAAGAAAAGGAACCACTGAACATAAAATAAACAGCACAAAGTCAATATAAAGATGGTCTTCAAGAAGCTTTTGATTGTTGGTACCAACATCAAGCATAGCTAGAAGTATCTGTCATTGATGAATGCAACTAGATTGGTATAAAAGAAAGCAGAATGAAAGGGTGAAAAGTTAGTCCAAAACTGGATATATAATATAAGATAATAAATATCATAGTTACTAGTATCTTTGAGATCAGGTGGACGAGAAATTACTGTCAGTTCTTCATGCATCTAACCTTCTATCTCATATATATGCACTTTCATCAATATAGTACCCACATTGATGAAAAATAGCCAATAGAAATATGTTTTGCAAAGCATGAAAACATATCAACATAACCAACATATAAGCAAGCATAGGTACCCTTCTCTACATATGATACATGCAATAACAATGTGTGCATTAATGTGAGTCAGCCCAGTATTAATGTGTGTATTTACTTGTCAACGTGCACAAGTGGTTATGAATTGACGCACACTTGTATACCAATTTTATTTTAGTGTACACCTGTTTGTGCTATGCGTACATGAACCTGTACATAATAAAGAGAGATGAGTAGAGCATACTCTCTGTGGGTTGATACCAGCAGTAGCGACATACATATCAAGTTTTCCAATGGGTATTCCAATTCCCTGGACCCAGTGTTTTTAAAGGCTCAAGGCGCACTAAGGCGCTAAAGGTCTCTCGGGGCCTAGGCACAAGGCGCAAGGGGAGGCGCGGCCTTTGTTGAAGCAAGACGCACAATCTTAGTAAAAAATAGATAAATTAACATAGACTAATCATTCATAGTACTAAGACAATTTTCTACGCAACAAATTTAATAAATGGAAAATAATTTCAGTGTAATGTAATGTGTGATTAATTAATTATTTGTAATTTTTTTTTCCTAACAGAGAGATCTCATCAAAGGCTACTAGGGATTGGGGTATACAGATAATATAAAAAAAAATTCACTATCTCACATGCAAATTTTATTTATTTATTTTTATGAGAGCTCTACCTAAGAGGTGTCCTAACTCTAGTAATAAACTTAAACTACAAACTCAAATTGCATGGTCACAGACAACTTAATTTTCATCTGTGTATTTTTCTTTACTTCAGTAATCAATCTAACCATGGTGTGTTCTCTACACACTTGGATTCAATTGTAAGAGCGACTAATTGATATAAATTGGAAAGAGCACACATAAGAAAAGTCTAAAACCATACAGCATGCCTACTTTGAAAACAATTTACTCGTCACCAGCCAAGGTTAAGCAGCTAGAAGTATGCTTAAGAATTTGGACAGCTAGATATATTGCTTGATTTGGCTTATCTACATGTCAAGTGCTTGATTTCACTAAAGATTAAAGGTGTACATGTCAAGTGCTATGATTCAGACATAATACACCAAACATCAACATAATGTATACTCTTTGAAAAATCTAGAAATCCCCTAGATGTTGATTTGTGATTATGTATCAATTTTAAGCAGAATATAACAATCCCAATCAAACAATCAAGACAAAGAGACACAACGATTTTACGTGGAAAAAACCACAATTGGACACCTCCAACTGTGATAAAAAAAACCACAGGCAACAGTCACAAAACAATCCACTAAGAAGATTTAAAGGAATTACACAGGTATATTCTCAGTTACCTAGCGAATCCACGCCTAATTGAACCAACCTCTATGTGCCTCTTCCAACCCGTCTTCACCTCGGAATTTTCTTTATGATGAGCCACCCCAGAATCCACCAAAGCTTCAGGCTCGAATTCTTCAAAATCCACCAAAGAACAACTCTGTCTTTTGTAGAACTTGTAAAACAAACAAAACCTTTGATGTATACTCTTTAGAACATGAGTGGAATACTCAATCAAAACATCAAAGAAAACTAACAAAATTTCCCCAGATATACACCTTAGAATCCAAAAAATAAGATCTGGAGGACTTGAGGAGTAGTATAGTTTTTGGGAGAAAACCAACTACTTATAGAAAAACCAAAAGTAATCCTAAATTTGGAAGAAAACCCAATCCTTATTGAAATCCGGAAAATTGTGTTCGCGCGGTCCGCTCGAGTGCCCAACATCCCGCTCGAGCATCATCAGTAAAATCTGCGCGTGATATAACAGAGGTCCGCTCGAGCGCTGGAGAACCCGCTCGAGCGCGAAATCACACCTTCTAGTATTTTTACAGACCTGACAAACTGCTGGAACCAAGGATTCTCCGCTCGAGCGCGGGTATGTCCGCTCGAGCGGATAGGCAACTTGGAATGCATTTTTGCATTTTGCTTCGGGGGCGCTGCCCCTCGACCTCGCCGTGGCGCTGCCCCGGACCCGCCACGGGGCGCTGCCCCCTGGACCCCCGCGAGCTGACCGAGCAGCTCGATCCCCGTCATTATCAGCGAAGTGGCAATCTTGAAAGCATTAGCATCACAAACTTCTCTGAAAGGCACAATTCGGGTTGGATTCGCATCTAAACACTCATAGCCTCACTGAAATAAAAGTGCAAAAATAAATACAACTGAAAGGAGTTTTTTCAAACGGGATTGCCAAAAATAAAACCTAACAATCTCCTCCTTTGGCAATGCCGTGACAAAACACATCTAACAAATAAAATCCTAAACACCCCAATCCATTACAGCCAACAAAAGCCAACTTCTTTCTCAAGGTCATGATCTGCAAAATAGTTATTAGTGCCACAATCTCCAAAACAACTATTAGTCCCACAAGAGTATATGAAAAAGTAATAGACATACAACACGATTATCTTGAAACATGAGATGGAAAACATGAATAGATGAAAACTAAGACTCATGAAAAACAACTCTCAAATAACAAAAGCAAGATCATAAACCACACAAGCAATGATATGACGATGTAAATACCAGGAACATACAAGAAGGGCAAACAGTGCATAGCAACATGCAAAACATATAGCCAATCTCCCTTATCAAACATATCAAAGTGTTCATGCTAAACAACTCTTGCAAAGAAAAAACAAAACTCCCTTACCAACCCAAAACAAGATGAACCAAACTCCCCCTTACTAAAAGCACTATATAACAATGAACAAGAAGAAAACGACAAAAACTAATATGGTGGAGCAAGTAAGGAATTTCTGATTTGTACCTTGAAACACACAAGACTATCCAAGAAGCACCATTACAAGAAAACACAATGTGCACAGTCTGTAGAAGATTCCTCACGAAAGAAAGTGATGCATTATATGAAAAGCATAGATCCCATGATAAAAAGTGTGTGTGTGACTCTTGGAGTTCGACAAACACTAGATTCAATCCTAGTAGTGATATGAAAGCTGGACCTCCGACAAGAGAATCTTAAGCACGACAAAGAAAAGCCAAACCACAAGGAATCAAGGGGTATTTGGTGAGTAAAGGTGAAGGCTCCCCCTCAATCAATGAATCTTTTTTTTTTTCTTTCTTTCTTTTGCACATTTTTTTTCTTTCTTTTGCATATTTTGTTCCCACAAAATTACAACCTTAAATTTCATTTCCAGGGTATTTTGTTTTTTCTTGTTCCATTAATTAACAATTCATTGTTTACTAAAACCATAGAAAAGAAACCAATTAACATAGATAGAAGTAATACTGTATTTACATTTTAAATATCTATTTCAAGACTCCAGTTGAGATGTAAAAATCTCCTTGCTAGAACTAAAGGAATACGAGACCTTTTACTGGGACATTAGTTGTTCCAAGACTTCTCTGCGGCGTTTTTCACCTCTATTTTTTCAAATTAATCTGTGATCCTTCCTCCATTCAATAATATATAGATTAATCAGTGGTCATTAATAAAAACATTAATTCAACTTATTTATTTTGGAAGAGAGGAATTATAAGCGTTAAATGGTGTGCTTCAAGGCCTACACCTAAACATTATGAGATCCCAAGGAGACAATGTAAATGCCATTATTGCAGCTGGATCAAATATTCGTGGTCCATCGCAAAAAATGCCATCAAATTAAGTTTAAGAGCTGAAATCTAGCACTTCATAGAATGTTTGAATGAAGTAAAAGATCATTTTTGCCAACCTAAAAGCAAGATAAACTATAAAAGCCAAAACACATGGAGCACAAAAAGTGACCTGTTTGGACTTGGAAGCTTTTGCAAGCAGCATGATGTCCCTATAGGCATGAGATGTTTGTACAGTTAGTGTAACCAATCAAGAGTCAGCAACAATCCAAGACCAGACCAGAGACATGTTGCCCTACAAACCAAACAAGTCAAGTGTTAGTTCAACTTGTTGTAACAGAGTAGTTAGGTAGATATTTTGTAAACATGTGGAGTGTATATAAGGTACTGTATCTCTGAGTTTTCAATCTAATGAAAATCATTCAATTTCAATAACTTCTTCATGTGTAACATTAAGAGAGGTAGCTATAGCATGGCTAGTTTGCATATATCCATCAAGGATGAATTGATAGATTAAAAACTCAATATCCACAAATGACTTAGAGAGAATGATATATATACTCAAGGAAGCTCAAGTGGCAAATTAAGACAAATCCAAAATGGAGTGTGCTGTTAGATAATCATCAAGTTCACAAAAATAAGATTCTTCTCCATATTACAAAGAAGAAGTTCTAAGAATCAACCATTGCAGAGCTAGAAACATCCATTAAACAATTCACCACTAATATCAACCTTCAATTATACATAATTTACACTAATAAACTTGTGTAATACGCAAAACTGGATCAAGTAATTTATAGTTACCAAATTACAAATACCATAATAAAAGCAAAAACAACAATAGTTAATTTTTGACAAAAATCTAACAAATGACCGCTTGCATCACTAATACTAAAATTTCATAAATGCTCATAAAGTTAAACAATTGATTCCATAAATCATGAATGTATAATTATTTCCTTCATTAAAATTTTGAACAAATTTAATTCAGATATATCCTTTGAACATAAGGTTTGTTTAGTTAATTTAGTTGAAGAAAACAACACCCATTGTGTCTGTTGACAATTCCTTTTTAATGCCACAAGTTCTCCTCTCCTTTTTTCCCCCTTTTTTTAAATTTAAGCATAAATCCTCTCCTAAACTGTCACATAATGTTGTAATCATCGCCTTGGATATTAATATAATAGTGATGTATAAGGTAGGTAACACGTGAACATCTATAAAAGAATTCAAAGAAAGAAGAAAATGAAAAAGAATAACAAAAATATTCGAAGGAAAAAAAGGGTGACATGAGTATATATTAATCTCTATGCTTGATGAAATTAGTTCATATTTTTTAGTGTACAAGATTGACCGCATTTAAAATAAAATTTTCAAAAAGTCAGAATAATAATTTCAGATTTACAATTTCCAATGGGGTCACTTGACCCAACTTTGTTATACATGGCTCTGCCTCTAAGGATCAAGGCACTACACCAACAGCTACTAAAAGAATTATAGCGATCCCGGTTGTCCCTTTACTGTTCTGTTGTATTCCGGACTCGGTTCCGTGAAGTTGGTAGTGGTATCTATCTTGTTGCCGTCCTTTAATTCCACTTGATTGAGTTTTAGGATGTTTTGAGCAGGGTTGTTACAGGCTGGTTAGGCCTTGGTTTCAATTCCTTGTTGTCCAGTTTTTAGGCGATTCGCTCGAGCAGGTCTTCTTGCGCTCGAGCGGGGATTGCACACCTCCAGTATTTCATGTCCCTGCAAAACTTCTGCAGATGTGATTTCTACGCTCGAGCGGGTTTGTTTATGCTCGAGCGGTAGCGCTCGAGCGGGCTTGTTGACGCTCGAGCAGGTAGTACGTTCTGGATATAAGTTCTGGGAGGGGGAAATCTACCCTCGAGCGGACTGGTTTTCGTGCTCGAGCGGAAGTGCTTTATTCTTGTGTCTTGGAGCTCGAGCGGGCCTTATCGCGCCCGAGCGTGTCCAGATTTTGTTCTTGGCGCTCGAGCGTTGTGTTCTCCGCTTGAGCGGGTCATGCGCATATGAGTTATCCGCTGGGTGATTTTAAATCACTTTTTACTTTCCTTTCTCTCTCCTACTTTTTCTAAAACCCATTTTGAGAGCTCCTCTCTCTAAAACCTTAACTTCTCTCTTAGTATTGATCTAGCTAGGGTGTTTTCCTCACCTTTGGCCTTTACAAAAGAGTTGTTGATCGTCGAGGGCTATCTTTTGATTCGAGAAACTCGTGGTTTGGAGCAAGTTCATTTTCATCATCTTCTTCGTTGGGTGTCACCTTTTGAGGTAGGGATTCCTACTCATTCTTATGGTCTTTGGCCTAGATTTTTAGTTGTTGTGATAGAGTGTTGAACTTGGGAAATTTTGGGACTTAGGGTTTCAAAATGTGTAAAAAGGGTTTTGTGATTTTGGGCTCATAACTTGTATTTTGGGTTTCAAAGTGATGATATTGTTGTTGGTTGTTGATATTAGGCCATTGGGTCAATATTGGGAAATGGGGTAGAAACTCTAATTTGTTGTATAAATTAATTGGCATAATTAATTTGAAAAAATTGTAAACTTACGGAATTGAGTTGGAAATAATGAAATCGGTTCATTATATGGTTGAATAGTGGAGTTAGATTCATTAATCGCTTACTTTTGAAAACATCGATATTTTATCTGTTGGAGTTTTTATTATCTGTTTAGAAATAATTGCTTGGGCTACCGGTGGAGGGTAGTTTTGATTGTTGTAGACAATGCATGATGATTAGGCAAACTAAAACTAATCAATGGGACATGTCATAGAGTATGACGGTTGATAGGATACATTAACGTTATGTATTGATTGATTGTATATATGACCTTTGTGTATATATGCATTGTGTGTGTGGGAGGAGATGGGGGATGTACTCCATGGTTTAGGGGAAGATAGGGGATGGACCTCTAAACCGGATGTTGTTTGGGAGGAGATAGGGGATGGACTCCACTGATACAGCTCATATGCTTGTCAGAAAATGTGTTGATACAGCTCATATGCTTGTTATTGGAAGTGTTGATATAGCTAATATGCATATCTGTTGAAATGTGGATACAGCTTGTATGCTTATCTGTTGAGATATTGATATAACCAGTGTGTTTATCTATTGTAAAAAAATGGAAAATGTTTAATATGAGTCTTTGTCTCATATAAGTGGTTAGCCAGGTTCTGAGCCGTTGATGGAAATTGTGAAATTGATAAGAAATGGAAATGGATTATGAATTGGCTTATGAAAATTGAACATCTATCAATTGCTAATGTCTTAGTCATTGCTCATACTGTGTTTAGCATATCTCTACTGGGCTGTGGCTCACCCTTTATGGGACATCATTTTTAGGTACAGGTAGCATGCCACCTCCAAGGACATAGCTTGGGAGGCTAGAGGCAGGCGGATTGTTTTGTTTATTTTCTTTTGGTGTATTACATGTAAATTCAAGCCAAGGGCTTTATATGTATCGAGTTAGTACTCTTTTTTTGTAACCAAGTGTTAACTTGGAAAGCTGTAAGCCCGTAGGGCATTTGCTTTTGTTGTTAACATGTAATACTTTTGTAAGGAACTACTCTCATGAATAGAAGAATGTTTATCTTTATTACCAATGCATGTCTATGTTGATGGGCTTTAATGTTATTATTTTGAGGGCGTTACAAGAATACAAAAGGGAAAAATTTCCTAAACTAAAGACGGACAATAGGAAACTATTCCTCCAATTGTAATAAGTTAACAGAGTGCGCATGAATGACACAAGGGCTGTTGCATGTGCAGTTACACCCAATTTTAATAGGTACCATATGCCATTTGTTTGGAACCAAATAACATGAAAAACGTAGACAACACATGAATGAAAAACTTTTTAACATGGATTTATCTTTAATATATATGAGGAACAAAATTTTCACTTGTTTCCATTGAAATGGCCGAAATGTTCCCATTTCCAAAGAGATCGAAACAAAACACTAATGGAATAATAAAATTCTAGTGTTTTCATTGAAATACATCAAAACATGGTGAAAGACACCAAAACATAGTGTGATATACAGAAAGAGTAAATTGTATCTATACAAATTTAGAAATTTTCATAATCATTTATTACTACTGCTTAAGTAAATTTTTAGACCTTATTGGAAACTTTTATTTAATAAAATTGAGTTATTTGACAATACTTAATAATTTTTAGTTCATAGTAACATTAGTTTTTTAATTCTTTTACGTGAATGACTATATGAATATCAATTTGTTTCATTAATCAGTTATTAGGCTTTTATACATTTAGATATATTTCAATTTATATTTCCAAACATTTCTATTTTATCTTCACTTCATAAAATATTTCGGAGATATTTTTGTTTTTGTACTATTTGAAACAACACACCGAAACGAAATTTTGATCTTTGTATATATAAAATATTACTTGAAATCCAAAGACTAGGAATCATCAATTTGCTGATTCTTTGAGCATGGGTGCAAAAAAATAAAAAAAAAGGGTAGGCTTCTACACACAAATGCAGTAGACATAACATCACACAAATTCAATTACATTATTTACAGTGTGTTAAACATCCACTAGTTCTGAATTGGGTTAGTTTGCTATGATGCTTGTTGCTCTCTCCTTCCTTTATTTGATGTAACCTCATTTCATGTTTGGTTTTTTCATCAATAAAGGTTTTTTTTTTTTTGCTGATAAAAAAAAAAAAGAAACATCCACTAGTTCTGAATTGCTCAGGAGATTAAGCATATGAAATACATAACATGTTAACAATATACAAAAAATTAGCAAATTGTATGTAATGTGCCCATTAAAAACTTTGATGTATAAGAATATACTCAATATTAACATATCAACTAAAGCCAACAAGGCAGCAAAGATTAATAAAATAATGTTGACTCCCCCTTTGAGCAAAATGCGCAGCATTTTTCTACTGAGTTTCAAGGGGTAAAACAATAGGAAGATACTCTACCAGTACAATTTAATAAATGACTTCATTCAACTTTTTACAACACACAAGTTATTTAGTAACCAAAATTTAAATTATAATATAGTCAAGAACACATTATATAAATGCATGTACATTTAAGCTAACGAATAATCAGTATTGATGAACTGCGAGAGTGAGTTAGTTATCAAAAGAAAAATAGCAAATTGGGGTTCACTATGACAACCTATATATATGAATTGCCACCTCATACACCATACTACCCAAAAATTTTACAAACAAAAATAGTTGGGGAAGCCAAGCTCATTACATTTTCACTATATGCAACTATAGATAAATAAAAAATCACTTGACATACCTCCATGAAATTGTGAAACTATGAACATTATAAACATGAGCTTTCCCAAAGCTATATTTCCCCTAAACAAAATGAAAAGCCATATGATGCAAGTTAGGTAAAGATATTACAAAAGGAAACACCAAAATGGTTTCAACTCAAGAAAATTCTTACCAGGATTGCTCAAAGTGTACATAGGGATAACGAACAATCACTGGATGGACAGGATATCCAAGGACAAATACACCAAGTTGGAAAGAAATGAGAACTCTTCCATTTGTTGTGGTTCCCTCGGAAATAAAAGCAGATGAGGAAATCTATCGGAAGAAGCCTTTCTTTGTATTCAAATCCTTGAAAGCACATTTCTGTATCAAACAATCCCTTATAAATTGATAAAACTTAATACTCTGAATTCTTTTCATACAAGGAATCATCAATTGGCTGATTATTTGTGCACAAAAAAAGTAGGCTTCCACATACAAATGCAGTAGACATGACATTATACAAATTCAATTACAATATTTATGGTGTGTTAAACATCCACTGGTTCTGAATTGCTTAGGAGATTAAGCATATGAAATACAGAACATGTTAACAAATATACAAAAAATTGACAAATTTTATGTAATGTGCCCATTAAAAACTTTGATGTATAAGAATATACTTTTTTTTTTGTTGTTGATAAATAAGAATGTACTTAATATTAAAATATCAACTAAAGCCAACAAGGTAGCAAAGATTAATCAAATAATGTCGACTCACCTTCTGAGCAAAACGGGTAGCATTTTCCTACTAATTTTCAAGGGGTAAAACAACAGGAAGATACTTTACCTGTATAATTTAATGAATGACTTCATTCAACTTTTTATAACATACAAGTTATTCAGTAACCAAAATTCAAATTATAATATAGTCAGGGACACATCATATAAATGCATGTACATTTAAGCTGATGAATAATCAGTATTGATGATCTACGAGAGTGAGTTAGTAATTAAAATAAAAATAGCAAAATGAGGCATTACTATAACAACCTATATATATAAATTGCCACCTTATACACCATACTACCCAAAAATTTTACAAACAAAAATAGTTGGGGAAGCCAAGCTCATTACATTTTCACTATATGCAACTATAGATAAATAAAAAATCACTCAACATACCTCCATGAAATTGTGAAACTATGAACATTATAAACATGAGCTTTCCCAAAGCTATATTTCCCCTAAACAAAATTAAAGGCCATATGATGCAAGTTAGGTAAAGATATTACAAAAGGAAACACCAAAATGGTTTCAACTCAAGAAAATTCTTACCAGGATTGCTCAAAGTGTACATAGGGATAACGAAAATCACTGGATGGACAGGATATCCAAGGACAAATACACCAAGTTGGAAAGAAATGAGAACTCTTCCAATTGTTATGGTTCCCTCGGAAATAAAAGCAGATGAGGAAATCTATCGGAAGAAGCCTTTCTTTGTATTCAAATCCTTGAAAGCACATTTCTGTATCAAATAATCCCTCAGAGATTGATAAAACTTAATACTCTAAATTTTTTTCATACAAAAAATGTAACAACTCCAGGTATACAATTAAAATTGCTTTTAGTCTCCATATTTATTAAACAACTCACAAAAATGAAATTTGGACACCTGATATGCATATATTTGTTTGTAACTTTTTAATTACAACAACAAAAAATTTGTTTAATTTTTCTAAGCATTTGCAAACTACTTACATCACAGCGTTTCATTCTCTTTCCTTTTTTTTTTTTTTTTTAACATTACCCTCATTTGACCAGCCAAAAAATTCTCCCTTCAACAAGAATTTGTACCAACTTAATCACTTTCAATCTAACTTTAGTATACAGGCAACAACTTAACAAATACAAAAATATTTCATTGATGACTAGCTCAAAAAACCCAAAAAACTAAGGTTTAGTTTTCATAATCAATTTTGAAAGATAATTTTCTAAAAATTTGTTTGGCTGTATATTCTAAAAATAGTTTTCAGAAATTTGAAAATCCAAAACTCATTTAGTTTTTAGAATCTCAAATAATTTTTAAAACTTTGTTTGGTTTTGGAGTTTTTAAAAATAGTTTTTAAATTTCAATCCGTATTTTATTATTTTTAGTGAACTTTTTAAGTATTTAATCAATGTTTTTCAAGTTTTTAGATCCACTCAATCTAAATACACCTAAAACATATAAAATTTATGAAAAAAATTGTTTAAAAAATCACTAAATATTAACAAATATACAAATTTAATACATTTTTGTATGTATTTTGTATTTATTAAATTTTTTGAAGATTTTTTAATTTTTTAAAAAATTTTAAGTATATGAAGATTAGATGCATCTAAAAAATTAAAAAAATAAAACAAATTAGCCAATATATTAAAAAGTACGAATTAAAAATTTTAAAACTTTTTTTTGAAAACTCCAAAACCAAACAAAATTTTAAAAATTATTTACTCACTTCATAATGGTCCTCCAAATTTAAATTTAACATATTTTTTTCATTATTTTCAAAAATATTTTTTATTAATTGAAAATACAAATTCATTTTATTTTAAATTTTTATATGAATTTGCAAATAACTTGCTCATCCAAAAAAATTCGATTAACTTGAAAATATGATGTACTGCATACTTTAGCGATCCCTCATTCAAAAAAAAAAAAAAATGAAAATCAATAAGCAAAAAAGCATTAAAAATTAGCAATGCTGGAAATCTTTACTATCAATTAGATTGTTGATTAAGTTTTTAAAAATCTGTAAAAGTAAAAAAATAAACACGAAAAACACTTATTGTTTTTCATATGATTTTTTGTTTTTAAAATCTGAATATATTTTTTAAATGTTTATATTTATAAAATTAGTTTATGTTTTGATACCTGGCAATTTGAGTGCTTGTAAAATTGCGGTGGGAAACTCCACAACAGAGCTCATCACTCACCAACATCGAACATCAGGTATGTGAGCTAAGTGGGGCCAATATTTGCCTTTCCCCTTTTCACACTTCCCTGTTAGTCTGGGACAACGCTGGATCACCAAACTCATAAGTGAGGGAGGCAGCCTTTGCACTGGTAAAGATTTGAGCCTAGGGCAACCGCAGATAGAAAGAGATACAAGGGAGGCGAGGTTTTGAAACAACTTAGAAGATAGCTTCTCCAGATTTCGGAAATCCCAGATCCAAAGAAAGATCAGAGAGGTGGGCAGCAAATTCCCATCTATCGGAAAGCTGGACCCCGCTACACCTTCTTCTTCTTCTTCATCCACAATGATGTGTCCTTGAATCCACAATGATGTAAGAGAGGATAAACTGTGCAAACCAATCTTCTTGAAGTTGTTGTTCCATTGTGAAATATTCATCCCCAGTGATTGAAGAGAAGTGAGGTAGTTGATGCTCTGCAATCCGTGTGGTAGGGCCTTGAGTTTTTTGCATCCCATGATACTCAAATCTGCCAGATTTGTTGCGGAGTGGAACCATCCTTCCGGAATGGACTCCAAATTCTTACACCCACTCAAGTACAATCGACTGAGATTCCTGAGATTATTATTATTATTAGGAAGGGCATCTGGCAAGTATTTGAGCCTATGACAATCCATGATCAAAACAGACACAAGAGATGGACAGGTAATTTCCATCCCCTCCTCTACTACTAGCAGTGCCTCCAACTTTCTACACCCCGAATCTGAAGCTCTTTGAGTGCGGGTGGTAGCCCCCCCCTCTGCACGATATCAAGCATGTGAGGGATGGACAATTAGCAACTTCTAACACTTGAAGATTGCTGTCATTAATCTGTGTTAACCACCCGAATAAGGATTGCAGAGCCTCACAATCACGTATCTTGAGTGTTTTCAGCGTGCACGGAAAACCTGTCTCTGGAAAAGAGCTGAGACTCGGACACTTATAGACATACAACTCTCCAAGAAAAGTAAAGCTATGTAGCAGCCGTGGCAGTTTCTCCAGCTTTTCACAATTATGAAAATCAATAAGCAAAAAGACATTAAAAATTAGCAATGCTGGAAATCTTTACTATCAATTAGATTGTTGATTAAGTTTTTAAAAATCTGTAAAAGTAAAAAAATAAACACGAAAAACACTTATTGTTTTTCATATGATTTTTTGTTTTTAAAATCTGAATATATTTTTTAAATGTTTATATTTATAAAATTAGTTTATGTTTTTATACCTGGCAATTTGAGTGCTTGTAAAATTGCGGTGGGAAACTCCACAACAGAGCTCATCACTCATCAACATCGAACATCAGGTATGTGAGCTAAGTGGGGCCAATATTTGCCTTTCCCCTTTTCACACTTCCCTGTTAGTCTGGGACATCTCCAGATCGACAATATCTCGAGTGAGGGAGGCAGCCTTTGCACTGGTAAAGATTTGAGCCTAGGGCAACCCCAGATTTCAAGAGATTCAAGAAAGGCGAGGTTTTGAAACAACTTTGAAGACAGCTTCTCCAGATTTCGGAAATTCCCGATCCAAAGATTGAGCAGAGAGGTGGGCAGCAACTTCCCGTCCATCGGAAAGCTGGACCCCGCTACACCTTCTTCTTCTTCTTCTTCCTCCAAATCTGAAATTGACAGTGATGTAAGAGAGGATAAACTATGCAAACCAACCTTCTTGAAGTTGTTGTTCCAATGTGGAATATTCATCCACAGTGATTGAAGAGAAGTGAGGTAGTTGATGCTCTGCAATCCGTGTGGTAGGGCCTTGAGTTTTTTGCATCCCATGATACTCAAATCTGCCAGATTTGTTGCGGAGTGGAACCATCCTTCCGGAATGTACTCCAAATTCTTACACCCACTCAAGTACAATCGACTGAGATTCCTGAGATTATTATTATTATTATTAGGAAGGGCATCTGGCAAGTATTTGAGCCTATCACAATCCATGATCCAAACAGACTCAAGAGATGGACAGGTAATTTCTATCCCCTCCTCTACTACTAGCAGTGCCTCCAACTTTCTACACCCCCAAATCTGAAGCTCTTTGAGTGTGGGTGGTAGCCCCCCACCTCTGCACGATATCAAGCATGTGAGGGATGGACAATTAGCAACTTCTAACACTTGAAGATTGCTGTCATTAATCTGTGTTAACCACCCGAATAAGGATTGCAGAGCCTCACAATCACGTATCTTGAGTGTTTTCAGCGTGCACGGAAAACCTGTCTCTGGAAAAGAGCTGAGACTCGGACACTTATAGACATACAACTCTCCAAGAAAAGTGAAGCTATGTAGCAGCTGTGGCAGTTTCTCCAGCTTTTCACAATTATCTATTGTTAGATGCTCAAGCCTCCTCACTATGCAGGGGAGTCCCTCTTGTTGCTGCTGCAGCTCATGTTGCCCTTTGTTGTCTTCATCCTCATCTTCTTCAAACAATGCAACAAGCTGGGGGCAGCCTTTAATTTTCAAACGCCGGAATGCAGGGAGACTGTGTTGCACTCTCTCCTCGTTCTTCCACAATGTCTTGAGTTCTTCACAGCTTGTGATCTCCAATGCTTCGAGTTTCATCAACCCATGAGTTACCCATTTCGGCAAGAGCTCGAGTTTCTTAATCATCCCAATGCTCAAGGAAGTTATTGAAATCGGGTGCTTAGACTTTGCATTTGCCGATATCACTTCATCATCAACCATACTCCTCATCTCAAGGACCGCTTGAAGGCTTGTTAGAGGAACGTCATTCATAGCTATAGAGGTGAGTAACGGGTAGACAACCCTAGAAACTTCAACTAGCAATTGCGGGCACTTTGTAATCTTTAGATTATTCAAACAAGGTAGATCACTTGGCAACATTCCAACAAGTTTAGGACAATTTTCGATGGAGAGCTCACTAACATGAGTAAATGGTTCAACTTCCTTATCATCTTCAAAAGTATACCAATACTCCCATTCCGGCATATCCTTAAAGCTTAGAGTCTCCAGTAATTGAAAAGGATTGGCACTAACTTGCCCGTAAAACTCATGATCAACATGTTTTAGTACACTCATTCCTTTAATGTAAAGCTTTTTTAGCGAGGGTAGTTGTCCGAGTGGTGTCAAGGATACACAATTTCCACAATTATCTAAACTTAGGTCAACCATCTTAGAGAACAGAGGATCTCCTATCCAAGTCGGAAATCCTGTACCAAGGTAGCCTTTGATATGGAGCTCTTTTAAATCTTTGTGAGGTTGTAGCATGTCAAGCACTTTTGTTTCAACTCTTCCATCTTTTGAATTATCTGAGTTAACACTCCATTCCATTGATAACACATCTAACCCCTTCTTATCATTTAAATTTGCCTCCCTTGCATCTAATGGAACGACCACGTTATGTAACCCAGATAGGCAAAGCTTCCCCCGAAGATAAATTAAGTTCCCCAACTCTCTTAACTGATGCCCATTGTTTTTAGTAACAATGAAATTGGACAGTGTTTGAAGACTAGCCAACTTACCTATTCCCAGTGGCATTTCTTTTAAGGAATGTGCATTTGTAGTATCGAGATGACGTAAGTCAATTAGGCTTCCCAAGTCTGTTGGCAACTTTTTCAATTTTGTACATTCTCTTAACATCAATGTTTGTAGATTGTAAAGAGAGCCTAGTGATTCAGGTAATTCTTCAATGGAGGTGTGGGATAGGTTAAGATACCGTAGATGTTTCAAATCTCCAACCGAATTTGGAACTTCTGTGATGCGGTATCTACTCATATTGAGCACCCTCAAGCGTCTTAGCTTTGGCAATAGATTAAGGGGAACATTGCTTGCCAAATAACACAGAACATTTTGTCTGTTAAATGGTAAGAAAGTTCGTAAGTGCATGGCTTTGTCAAAGATATCAAATTCTTTCATACCCTCAAAGTAGTTTTGCATGTGGGATGAATGTCGAACTTTCTTTAGATTTCGGTACTGCTCCTGATCTTTAAATTTATCATCCAATCTTAAACAAGTATCTCTTGCAACAACCTGAGCCAAATCATAGATGAGGTCATGCATCACAAATTTAGAGCTTTTACTGGTACTTGATGGTTGGAAAAAAGACCTTGACAACAATTCTCGGAAGTACTCACCTCCAACATCTTCCATTTGTTTCTTTCTTTGTTTTTGAATGAAGCCCTCTGCCATCCACAACAAGACCAACTCCTCTTCCTCAAATTCGTAATCGTTGGGTATTATGGAGCAGTATGCAAAGCACTGCTTCAAATCTGAAGGTAGATGATGGTAACTTAACCTCAAAGCTGGAAGGATGTCACTTTCTTGTGGTAAATCCCATATTTTACTATGCAATACGTCTTCCCATTCCTCATCTCGTACTTTGTTGCGTAAAAGGCCACCGAGTGTCCTAGCAGCCAGAGGCAAACCTTTACATTTCTCCACAATTTCCTTACCAATTGACACCAATTTTGGATTTGCATCAATGCTTGTAATCGCAAAAGTATGCTGTGCAAACAATGACCAACAATCCTCCTTTGATAGGAACTTAACGTCATGAAGTTGAACAGTTGTCATCATTCCTGCAGCTTCTCTGTCACGTGTAGTCACCACAACTTTACTCCCTTTGGCTCCATCATTGAAAGGTTTCTTCAAAACATTCCAGTCACTGTATTTTTTGTTCCAAATATCGTCTAAAACAATTAAGAACTTCTTTCCAGCCAAAGACTGCTTTAGTTGAACTTGAACTTGGTCCAAGTTATTAAAACTAAATGTCTGGAAAGTCACTGACTCAAGAATTGCTTTTGTTATTCTCATAATGTCGAACTCATCTGACACACAGACCCAGGCTTTCAGATGGAAATGCTTCTGCACAGTTTCATCGTTGTATACCATCTGAGCAAGGGTGGTCTTGCCAATCCCACCCATACCCACAATGGGAATTACACCAATGTTGTTATGACTTGATTCATCCCCCCTTAGAAGCAACTCAATTATCTTTCTTTGATCATGTTCTCGGCCATAAATGCGAGGTTCATCAAATAAAGATGTAGAGTCTGGTCTTTGCCAAGTCTTAGTCGTAGGTGTAGGGCTGGTTCCAACAATCTTAACCAAATTAAGTTTTGAACATTGTTCAAAACTATTGTGCAATCTGGTATTGATCTCCTCAATCTTGGACTTCATTTTCAAATTAAACATGACATCTCTTGGCTTGAAATTAAGGATGGGATTCCATACCTTGCTGGAACTAGCTTGGGGCGGCTTTGCCTTGAGCTTGTGTCGCAAAGCTTCGGTGGCGAACTCATCCACTAAATCATCCAAATCATATGCCAGATCCTGGAGATCGTCGAGCCACCGTTTCACGGCTCGATCAGTCAATTGCTTCTCCTCCGCATCAATCAAAAGATCTTCAATTTGCGATAGCATATTGGTCCAATTGGTCAGCTGGGTATCAATTCCTTCAAAGGTTGGTAATTTCGAGGAGGCAAAAGAGGTCATCTTCCCAAACAACAAATTGACGAAGCCAGAGACAAAGATCCCTTCTATAGGCATTGTTTCCGATTACAGAAAGAAAAGAAAAAACCAACAGATCAGAAGCAAAGCAAAGAGGTTGTTAACTTTTTTTTCAGTGAAAAAAGTTTTAGCAGTCTCAAAAATGGCTATATTTTTGTTAGAAGAAGAAGAAATCATGGAGTGCTGAGAAGAAGTCAAAAGTGGAGTCTCCTTTCATTGGCTCCTGTCCCTCTGCGAAACATATAAATTAAAAATAAAAATAAAATACTCAGAATAAAAGAACCCAAATATTATATTATTGTTAGTAGAAAGAACCCAATTACATTTGTTAATATTCTTTTAAATGAATTCATATCTCTATCATGATTTTTCTCAGTTGGTAGGGGGTGGCCTTAGAAGTTTTCCAATTTTTACCCAACAATATGGAGTTTTGGTTAATACATTTTCAATTTTGTTTGAATTTAAAATAGAAAAATACTATGAGTAAAATAAAAGAGGGGCTAAAGTACAATTTAAAATCAATTATAAGGACCATTAGTGTAATATATTCATTATATTATTGGTTCTTATAATTTGTTTTGAATCTTATTTTGATTTTTTTAATTTTGCACTTAATTTTTTCTGTTTCAATTGTTAACAACATTTGATGAACCAAAATATTCAAATTAAAATTACAATAACTAAAATGACACTTTTCTTAAATTACAAAGACCAATGATTTAATTTACAATTTAATCAAAAAAAATTTTCTCTCTTTTGTAAGAGATAATTGGACAAGTATTCTAACATGAATAATATAGAGTAGTACTCTAAAAACACTAAATAACTGGAAATTTAAAATTCAAAACGAACGGATCAAGGACTGAATCAATTAGGTTAAATTTGAGACAATAAAAAAAGTTTAAAAAAAAAACTTAATTATTTTAACCTGTTTGGTCTCAATTATTGTCTCAATTTAACCTATTTGGTCTACTCATGTGCGCACTTTTCATAATTTAAAAAAAAAAAAAAAGTTAATGATTGCAATCAATTAGGTTAAATTGAGACAATAAAAAATTTAAAAACTTAATTAAAATTATAAAGATCGAAATGACACTAAAACCAAACTATAAAAACTAGTGATTAAAATTTGCGCATGTTTATTTTCTTATTATAATGAGTAATGCTGTTTGTTTGGTATGCATGAGGCTTTTCTCATATCACACGCACAAGCATATCATGCCAATTACTCATTTTTTTGAATCAAATGTTTGTCCCCTCCTTTCTCTATGGAATTTTTGTAGATGAGTTTCCTATTAATCTTTGTGGAAAGAAGTGTCAAAATTTACAAATTTTTATCAAATGATTTTGTATTTTCAAAATAAGAAAGTGTGAATGTTTACGCATTTTTTATTGAAAGAATCTTTTAATTTCACTATAAAAAAGGATTGTTTCCAAAAGTAATTATCAAAAATAGTTTATTAAACAAAATTTTCATATCAAGTTCTAATTTTCTTTTTCTTTTTTTACCAAACAAAAATGCTAAAAAGGTCCAATTATTTAACAGGATATTTAATCAGGAACATATCCAAAATTTAAACTTTAGGGGATAAAAATACACATAACTTTTCATCGAAAATAAGTATTTTAAAATTTTAAATTTTAATTTATACCAACACAAAAAGTGAATAATATTAGTATTAATTGAATATTTTTTATCAACATAATTGAAAATAAAAATATAATCAAGCATTTTTTTTTGTTTACATTAACTTTAAAAAAAATCTTAACTACTATTATGTCTACTCTCCCTCTATTAAAGTTAATTATCTGAAAATATAATATTTTTTTTCAAACTTGAGAATTTGCTAGTGAAAATGTAGAGAAATGATTGAGAAACTGCAAAGAAAGGTTATGGGCCATGTATAAAATAGACACCATTGCTTAATGCTTTTTTTCAATTTTTTTAAATTATTTTTTTTAGTAATTTCTTTGTCACTACTCTCCCTATATTAAAGTTAATTATCT